>UZAF01016773.1:20952-65235 GCA_900617895.1 Haemonchus placei
TGCGGCGTGACCTAGTTTCGACGGACACGCGCAACGAAGCGCACCCGAGCAGGGCGATACCACTTCGCTTAAAGTTGTCAGTAGCGCTCCCGAAAACATCCATCATTTGGTATGGGAAGAATTGGGAGTGAATGTCGATGGCCGCTACTTACTTCATCTCTGCTTTGTAGTGTAGACTTCATCTCTGGCCTAATTGAACAGCGCTTCTGGTGGGAAGATCGGCTTAAGGCTGAAGGGTGCGGAGCAGGGCGATACCACTTCGCTTAAAGTTGTCAGTAGCGCTCCCGAAAACATCCATCATTTGGTATGGGAAGAATTGGGAGTGAATGTCGATGGCCGCTACTTACTTCATCTCTGCTTTGTAGTGTAGACTTCGTCTCTGGTCGAATTGGACGGCGCTTCTGGTGGGAAGATCGGCTTAAGGCTGAACTCAACGAAGACGATATTCATGAGGAAAAACCGGTACCTGATGCTTCCTTTACTCTAGACGTGAAAAATATCTCTGAATGCTCTATACGTGTATCTAGGTTGAGAAGTCAACATGATGAAGAAACTAGCTACGGAGCTGAGCACAAGGAAATGCGCGGCGTGTGCCCGACACTGTATACGATATTTTGGTGAGCGTTGGACCAGGGCGGCTACGCACGGGATCCCTCGATAGTCAAACGAACATCAATACGGTTGGAAGCGTGATGGTCATCACAAATGCTGTTGACGAAATAACGTTTTCCGCGAGTTGAGGACGGCTACGCGAAAAACACGAATGGAGACGTTACTCCCGAGGAACTCGACGATCAAAGGGACGTGATACATGTAATTGATTCTAAATGAGTAAATTTGTGAGCGCTCAAAGTTTACTCGCCCAAAGATGGAGAGATAGTGCCAAATGAAATGCGCGCTTATTCGCAGAAACCCCTAGGTCGCCACGGCTTCCCTTACCAGACGAGCAATGAGAGTTTGCTTCCCGCCGTCGTCCCCTGTTTTTGCTGAACGTGTTTACTTTCGAATAGCATTGTTTTTGTTCTTAATTCATTACCGCCTCGTTTCGGCTATTTGTGAATAACGCACTTCTCTTCCAAGGTGACTCCTTCTGTGTAGGTCTTGGCGTCGAGTTCGGAAATGGAAGAGGCTAATTGAATTCACGTGGCCTCGGCATTTCAATAAGCGACGTGGACTAGACGGGATCGTAGCTATTCGGTGACAGGAGCTGATAACAACTGATAACAGATAAAGGGTTTAGGAGAGTAAAAGCCATTTCCCGATCAGAATCCTAACCCTTCGGTATTTACGATGTAGCTTTGACCAATCAGTATTTTTCATTCGACAAGACTTTATGGTAGAGTAGGGTGACAAAAGCAAGTTGTAAGTGCAGTGATGGGGACATTAGCGGCACTACTATAAGCAGATGATAATTTTGTTCATTTCTTGCCATTAGATTACGACCGCTACCCAGCAAGAATTGTGATTCGATGGAGGATCCTCTTTGTTCACTTCCCTTTTTACCGACTCATTTAGCAGTTTAATTTCGAGTTTCAAATAGGTCCCTTTTCAATGTTGCATGGGAAGTTAACACTTACGTGGAAAGACACTGCTGAGTAACTGGACTGAATTGACTTGACATAAATGTAGCTCAAGACACAACTTATCTTCAGCTCTACATGTAAAAGGAGTCGGTCTGCTTTATTTGTCCTGCTACTCAGATTTGTAAGCATTAGAACTACCTCTTCAGGTATCAGCTAGTGGATCATCTTTGTATTACATGTGTAACTCTACAATTTAAAGCAATACGCATTTATTGATAAACATAGAGCATTTAAGTCTGCACTGAACGATATTTAAGCCAGCTTCACATGTAAGATACATGTCATGAGATATAAAATCGTAAGTAATGATCACAACCCAATGGGAAAATGCGTAAAACGATTGCTCCGATAAATGATTGGTTTGAGTAGTATTCCTCGAGCCGGCCAACTTTTATAATCACAGATAAATAAGGGGTAAATCACAAACATTCTACACAATTTGTAAGCCTAATAAGTGAAGTGTGAAGTAGTCTAGCGTAGGAAACAATTTGCGCGACATTGTCCGAAAATCGAAGGATGGCTCGACATCAGTTCCACAGGGACGCACCAGCGTCGAAAGACGTGACGAGCTAGCTTTATCCAACGCGAGGATTTCAACTTGTCGGAAATGTTCAATAAATGCGTACCAAAAACAACGAGGGAGAAAAATGACAGCAGTGAAAGGGTACAATGCTTGTGGATTTATGTAAGGGGCTTCTGATGGACCTTGACTGATAAGATCACAACGTTTACAAACGCCTGTAAAGAATACATTACAATTGCCTAGCATTGTTCGGTATCCATACATATGGTCGCGCTTCATTGGCGATAACATGCTGCACACGGCCGAGAACTTCTTCCGCAGACTGCCCGTGTGAAATTACTTCTAAAATAATAGTTATTACAGAAGAACAAGAGATTAAACAAATCAAACGATTTTTGCTCCCGCGGCGACCTCAACTGTCGCTGTTTGGAAAATTTCTCCTTTCTTGTTATGAGTGACCTCGATCACCTACGAGTGAGGCAAGACACCTTCAAACGTTGAAAATGGCATGCCCTTTCATTGCACAAACTAATACTTCTTTGTAGCGAGCAAGCATACCATATTCTAAACTACCTATCTATTGCCCCCAACTTGTGAAGGAATTTCCTAATATGTATTTACACGGCGGCTCTTATATCTAGAAAGAGGTCGTGTCGGTACCGGAATTAATTCTTATAGCAGCATTCTTGTCAAAAGGAAAGCGATGTACAACGCGGCCCAAGCGTGGCTTTCGGTAGACTACTAAAAGGCGCTGAAGGTGAAAATTTGGGATTCCACATTCGCTATTCACTCTCCGCAAAGACCTAGATCCCTCAAACGACTACACGAAACACTTCTGACAGCCTGAAGACGGTCCCCCCCCCCNCCCCCCTCACTCAGCTTAAGATCATTAAAAGTTGCAATTGCAGCTCCATAGAGGATACACATAATTCTAAGGATACTAATCAAAAGAATCTGGAAAGATCTACTTCAACATTAATTAACTCATCACAGGCTAATTAACTTCCCCTTGTTTGATCCCCTGCTATCATAGAGGAACAAACAAGGGGAGCTCAATCGGCTATAGCATCTGGCAATAAATGAAGTTAACTTTCTGTTGCATTAAATATAGTACCGCCAAAAAATGGTATGTAAATTACAGGATTCGCTTACGTGTGAACAAGTCTCCAAATGTTTGCTCCAGTCGTTGGCATCGTTGATATTGCTGCATGGCTTCATCCTCGTTCATTGAGTGATCTAATTGCCTGCAACGACAGTACTACCACCTGTTCACAAAAACATCAATAAATGCTCAGCACGCACATAATGTGATGATGACTGGTTGGTTTAATGAAGATTGCGATCGGGTAAATATTAGCAACCGACTGAAGACGCCGAATAGCGTTTCCACTCACATCCAGAATGCAATGACGACCCTGCAATCACGGATTACCAGCATAATGTAATTCGAGGGATACCTTAGATACCAAATGCCTCGCACCTGCTGCGCGACCATTCGTACGCTGTCAATACTTGTTCCATATAAATTATTTTGGAATTGCCCTGCTTCAATGAACAAGTTGTTTTTGACATCGTGCTCCATCTGAGCTTTGCTTACGAAGTGGTAATCTCTACCGTCAACCTCGTGTTCTCGTGGGGGTCTAGAAGTGTCTGAAAAATTGAGAAAATATTAACACAAATGTGGGTCCTTTTTTAGGTGCATCAATGAACAATTCGTTAGTAAATGAACCAATTTTGAACCATAAAGCTAAAATTCAACCGGTTAAATTGTAAGCGTGTCCGCTCCCTCAATTACGTAGTTAGCTAACATATCCAGCAACAGATCAATTTCTTTCAACTCATTTCCCTGCTTTTCTTTGACAAAACAAAAAAATTCATGGACTCAAACAACTTACGAGGAACACAGCTGCTGAAGCGATCCGGATTTCTTGTAACTAATTCGTCATTGATTCTATCCTTCAGCGCTCCGAGAATGATGACTGGGCGAACATAATTCACTACAAACCTCATTTAATAAAACTTCTTCGCTATGTGCAAAGGCTAAATTAAATAGACGAAACTCACATGATTGTTGTTCCACAACTTGGTATGAGAAGATCGGATCTTCGCTTACGCCTACTGAAAAGCATTTCGGAATGAAAAATTCCAATTTCACACACATGTTTATGTTATTAGAAGTCATGCATGATTAAGGCACACCAAGCGTACACTTAGTTCATCTCAGATCGAACACTACTTACTACAATCACTTTCGCTAGTGTATGACGTGTAAGTGACCGTCGTTCCAGTTGCTCCTAACATAAAAAAAACGCTATATGAAGTATAATCTGAACTTAAGCCTCTTAAGCAGAAGCGTACTTCGGAATATTACACGACAATGAACAATCGTGAGCAGTTACATTTTTCGACTGTGTTAATAATTCATCTCTTCCGCCATACTAAAAGGTAGATACCATCTACCAAGATGGAGCCCTATCTTATACACAATTTTCACTAAAGACAGAGTATTCCTACGTGCCAGGAAAAACGATAGGTACAGACTCACGTTCTTGGTCAGTGAATTCGTTCAAACGATCGGTACTCTTCACAAATGGGAACTTCCTTGAAAACGAAAGTTGACTTTTGCTGCCTCGTCTGCCCTCCATACCTCCTATCTGGCCAGCGCTGCGACCCAGAGACATAGAGCCAGCATTGAAATTGACCTGCAAAGGTTTACAATGAAGGAAAAACAGACTAGCCTTCAAAATATTTAGTGTCAAGCTTGTTTGATTAACAACAAACATAGTATCACCTGTTTTCTTCGTGCCCTTTCCCTTTTCTCTATGCGTTTCTTTGAGGGAATCACTCCTTCTTGAGACTCCTCGCCATTTTCCAGAATCTGAATCATTCAGATAAATGCTAACTTTCTACATCGCTTTTTGTATGTGGACCATATGCATCGATAAAAGACATTTACGATTACAACCATGACCAAGTCCTTAGCTTTAGAGCGAACGTTTCGGAGATATACATTGATCTCGAACGAGTATATTTCACCTTTTTAGCAGTCCACCAGTCATCATCTGATGTATTCATCACGTGCAAAATGTCACCATATTGGAAAGATATGGATCGGTGGGGAACGCCGACTTCACGGGTGTGATCATAATCGAACAGTGCCCTAAATATAATAACAATATTCGAGAAATGGTGTCCATAATGGAGTAGTCCCTTCAACACTAGGAAAAACTTTCCAACAACTACTTCTCCCAGTAGCATTACATATAACTGACTACTATATCAACATCGACGTTAATCACGCTATAATGACGAAAATGACTCACTTAACGAATAAGTCCTTTCGCGGGAGCGTTCCACCCGTAGAATTTGCCTGAATCATGTCGTTGCGCAATCGCTCAATCTTCGCTTCAAACTGCTGGTAATCTAAAATATTTTCGAACCTGTATATGTAACATGTTCTCCTTCTGAAAGAATCATAATACCAAAAAACAGCCTGCTCCCTGCCAACAGGAGATCAGACTAGAGCACTCAGAACAATTCAATCGAGCAAACAATAACTGGCAGCCTCATTCCCGTGTATGACCATATCATACTATAATATATGTAACGCGCTGTGCATGTGTACGTGTGTGTACGTTTGACCGCAAATTCATTACTCTTGTTCCAGTGAACCAAGAGCGTTCGAATTTGATAGGACAGCAGGAGGCAGGATGAGAACACTTATGGTGGGTGGCAAAACGAACTTCGCTCACAGCGGGCGGGTTTTGCGCAAAATAGATGTTTGAGCGAAATTCCTAGCTCTTGCTCCCTTTGACCTAGAGCGTTTCAATTTGGTAGGATTACAAGCGGGAACACTGATGATAGGTGTCAGAACTATACTCCGCCCACAGGCGATGTGAGCATAAACTGTTTATCTGGGCCTGGAACGTTCTAATTTTGTAGGCGCACAGGAGGCAGGATAGGAACGCTGATGATAGGTGATAGAAATAGACTGCGCCACAGGGCTGTAGGAGATTTGAGCGTAAACTATTAGTTCAGTTAGATTTTTTTGGACCTGGAGCGTTCCAACTATGTAGGAGTACAGGTAGCAGTATGAGAACACTGACGATAGGTGGAGGAGGTGATTGAGCTGAATTTCACCCACGAGATGATGACAGGAGACGGATGAAGTGGGAGAGCAACACTTATGTGAAATGAGCGCTGTACAGGAAAAAATACGACATAATAGTAATAATAAATAATACATGTTAAAATAAGTGGGGAGCTAACCGAGTTACCCAGAGCCCCTTTATCCCGGATCAGCGCATCCAAATAACAAAGTGGTGCAGATGGTGGAAAATGCGAAGTGTTGCAGGCGGAGAGCCAAATTTAACAGAAAATTAGAAGAGCTTCGTGTCACCCGGACGACCCAACTGGTATATATTATATGGTTAAACAAGCGAATGTATATCCTGTATGGCACTCGTGTGTGAGTGCGCGTGGGATGTTAATTCGACAGGAAATTCGTGACCTCTACAGGATGCGACAGGATCGCAGATGAATAGTGACAAGAAGCCATAACTATCGAAAACGCAGTCACCGATAAAGGTCAAACGTATGTGAACCCCGAATTGTGCTTAATTCTTTACGACTTAACTTGCCCCTCAATACCTCAAGTGTTATAGATTCGCGATGGAATACGTTCTCCCTGCGCTTGGCATTATAAAGAGGAGACGTTAGTGCTTCTATATTACGGAAAAGGTGACAAAAGAACGGAGAAAATGAAAAACACACCATGAGGTCTGTACTGCAACGTGAGGGTAACAGGATTCTGAGCATTTTTAAGAGTTTCTGCAGCCTGAGAATGCGTTGCGTTTCGCAGAGAACGACCATTTACTTCGAGAAGAACGTCGCCCTGAATTTATAACTTCTGCAGCTAGCATAAAAGCTGGATAAATAGATCAAAAACTCATTGTCACTGCTTCTCCTCACCTTTCTGACATTACCGCTTAAATCAGCAACACCGCCTGGTAAGACGTAGCTAATATAGATCGGTTCGTTATCCTCACCACCAACAATGTTAAAGCCGAGTCCCTGAAATTAAAACAATAATGATGCAAAAAAGTATAACGGTACTTTCATCTCGACAATTCATAAAATGAAGCCGTCGATCGTGTCTCGTCCTCATCTCGTGCTGTGCCCAAGAATCTTACCCACTATAACACTTTTGTGAAGAACGAAAAAATAAGGAAAATTACAAAGGCAAGCAAGAAATAATCCGTCACTACAATAACAAATGAGTAACCGTGCCTGATTTCCTCGGTAGAGTGGTACAGGTCTGGGATCCATTGTAATCGGAACTTGTTGAGGCGCTACACCCACTCCAATCGGAGTTGCTTGAGGTCCACCGTATGCTAGTGCACTTTGTGAATCGAATGAACGATTGAAATCTTGCATTGAACTAGCTAAAACGGAACCCATTAGTATTCTACACACTTTAAGACTAAATTTCTTGAGCACCACACGAACACATAAAAAAATGGAGGAGACTCACATCTGATTGGTGTTGTCTGAGGATATTGTGGAGTGGATGCAACATACTGACGGCTTGCAGTTTCTTCAATTGAGCTGACATTCACATTTGGGTCTGCTTTGAGCACCAACAATGTGACTTTCGTGCCGGTTCGCTTCAATACATCGACGGCATACTCATGTGTAACATTCTCAAGTCCGATGTCATCGACCTGAACGAAATTCTTTTTTAGGAAGTACATCCTAGCCATTTAAAAGAGAAATATAGATTTTATGAAGAAATATCTCACAGCTAAAATTCTATCTCCGACACCGAGACGCCCATCATGATATGCAGCTCCTCCATCAATGATCTTTGTAACATAAATATCAGTATCTCCTGGTACGTGCTCATTGCCTACACCACCGGCGATCGAAAAGCCCAGACCACGTTGTCCCTTTAAAAAAGTAATTAGTTTCAGATGAAACTTTGATCATCAGAGGGTGATGATTTTCGAGACCATTTCAAATTTCAAATTACCTTGTAAAGATCGATGGAATGCGCTAGTCTGGCTCTAGAACTCAAGCCCATTGGAGGTAAGTTATGAGCAAGATGGACTTGAGAGCCTCCATGTGCTGGCGGAGGAGGTGGTGGATAACTTGGAGGAACACTAGGCGATTGCGCAGTACTTAAAAAGATTGTGAATATCTAGCAGTTTAACTCAGACAATAAGCTCAAACAAAAAGAACACATCCATAACAGAGCAAATCATTCAATCACCCTTCGAATCCACGAGACACGTTCAGGGCTCCTAATGATGATGTGATGTCGCTTCTGTTTAGGTCGCTTCTGTTCAAATGACTTGCTGAGCCCAGAGAACCGCCGGTTGTAATGGGAATATTTACCTCTTCTCGACGACGTTTGAGCGTCTGAATTGAATCTACTTTTTGACCGATACGCTTTGAATGAAATATTTCAATTGATCATACAAGAATACAATCTTGTGGAGACCGCCTAATAAATCTGCCAAAGGGCGTTTACAGAGAACAGCGTCAAGAGCGTTAAGCGTCGACATTCGACTCTGTTAACGGCGCCGGTCGTTGACCAATAAAGCACGGCTTGGCGTTTAAGATTTTTTTGATTGAATTTTCTAGCTTTGTGTTTTTCACTTATACTCGTTTCTTTATGGTATATGAACTTGTTTTTTTTTTCGATTTCGGTTGCAGAACGGTACTCATTTGGTAGTATTATTACCGAAGTGATTGGCCTGGTTATTTTAGAAATTTCAGAAAAATACCACAGTTCAACGCCAAGGCCGTCAGTGCCGGCACTGACCGCCCTTGCGTCCAACCGTGTCCAGTCGCCACTGACAGCCTTTGATTGAAGCATGCTATTTCCCAGGAATATACTTCCGTAAGAAGCAAAAGACGTATGCAGAATGGAACGACCTTGCATGACGCTAATTGGAAGACGCCAGAGCCTGCAGTGTGTTATTTCATATAGGACAATGTGATAGTCTGTCTGCCTGCCACAGAATTTTTTCATTACCTGAAGCACCTAGAAAAGTTTTGATCTGCATAGGATGGGACGGGCTGGAACAAGTCGAATATTTTCAGAATATTTTCAAGTCGGGAATTTGTTAGTTATTTCTTCTTTATGAAACAGCACTAGGATCTTGACACTGCATGCTCACGACCAAATGTTATAAATAGTTCACCCGCAACTTCATTTTTTGCAAGGAGTAAGTTGTGCGGACCTGTTGACAAAAAAAAAACTAGTACAAAACAGGAAAGGGGATGTTGGCTTTTCTATAATAGTAAAGGACCAAGAAATGATTTGTTGAAAGAGTAGGCAGTGAGGGGTGCGTACGATGCTATCGTCGAGAAAATAAGATCACGACGCACACGCGACTTGCGCAGCAAGGGTTAAGTATTGTTTGGTTTAACAAATCGGAATAATTGAGTGCACTTCACGTTGATTATAGTCACTTAAGCAATGAAAATAAGGAGCAATGGTGAATATTGAAAGCGTGTCGTGTAAACATATCTGAAGAAAAAGCTTCCATACGAAAAGAAGAACTAAAAGGATCAAAGTCTTGACGTCTTGAAAGGTAAGCTCATTTTCAATCCCTCCTTCGAATTCCCACGTGTCCCGTTGCATGCCACCGACAACAGACTATCTCAATAGCAATGGATCGGGACGACCGCGTGCACGGCGTTACCACACTAACTCAACGATAGGATCGCACCACATCGACCAATGAGTAGTAGAAAACTGTCATCTACACACTCCATTACATCCACTCAAAAAGTAATAAAATATCCACGGGCGAGAAAATAATTTGAACCGTTTTGATAAATCGACGGTATCCTAAAGACATGTCACATTCATTAAGAATAAGTGACTCACCAGTCGTACCACGTTTCCTGCTGTTTTCAGGGCATTAACAGCAACTTCATGTGGTACATTTACGCATTCTGTATTGTTGACTTTCAAAATTTTGTCGTATTTCCTAAACATAGCAGATTAATTCCAAATTTAAAATTCGAAAACGGAACGCTATTGTTAACTGCATAGATAATGATACAAATATGAATCAGTCAGAAGTAAGTAATCTCACTTCATACGACCATCCGCTGCAGCAGCACCACCCATGATGATATTAGTGACATAAATTGAAGTATCGCCGTCTTCAGCCGGCTGGTCAGTTCCTAAACAAAATCAGTATTCAAAGTTCAAACTAATGAACAATGAGAAAAGGGATAAATGGAAAACTGAATCCAGTTGACTTTGGAGTCCGCACCTCCGGTAATCGAAAATCCTAATCCAGTTGTGCCCTTTTCCAACACAACGTCTTCAATTTCCCAAGTTCTGCCCATAATGTCAACCACTTCATTGACCTGTAATGAGAAACAATAAATTTTACGCAGGTTGGAGCAGAACAAATCAAAAGCTGTAGCAATGACCAATGTGTATATTATACCATTATCACTAATAATTAGTTGTCAAAAATTCTTACTCGAGTGGCAATATAACTTAGGTTTTAAGGTACGTTATAGCAGTATGGAACTAGTTCCAAATGAAAATCACTGTGCCTAGGGCTCAGTATCAAGCGGAAAATTTGGTAACAGATATAATTCATGTCATTAGTGTTCACCTAATTGTAAGAAATAAGGCAAAATAATAAGTCATCCAAATAATATAGCATATTTCTGACGGAACAAATCAAAAAGAAAGTTTAGATAGAGATAGAGAAATCTATTCAATTTAGGAACTAATAACTACAGGTTGAACAACGGTACAACAAAGAAGTATTAAGTTATTGTTCTCCTTATTTTCTTGAAGACTGCATTCATGAAAGCTGAAAGCTAATAAATCCAAGCAATAAAGAATAACAGGATGTAGATAAACGTTATTCTGGATATAAATGAGCCTGGATGGCACAGGAGATGGGCTCTAAGTTTCGAAACAGATACATCGAAATCTCACCGTCGATGACTGTTTCTGGGTACCGCCTGGTCCATCATAGCTACGAGTGGTTGTTTCGCTTGTCCAGCCACCGTCATTAGTCTGACAATAAATAAGAATGGTTATCATTATTCTGGCCTTGGAAAAGCACCACTCAAGATAACAAACGTAAACTCACAATATGACGCACTCTTTCATGAACTACATGACTTGAGGAGTAGGAACTTCCCACACTTCCAAGGCCATTCTATAATTACGTGCGATTACACCACGATAAGAAAACTAAAAAAGTCAAGGAACATATTAGAAACAACCAAAACCTCGGCAGTCGCTAGTGGAGCTGATAACGTTGATGTAAAAGCAGGCCTGCTTCCGATCAAAGAACCAAAGGGTGGGTGTGCATCTAAACGCCTTGCAATCTCTTTTGATTCTGCTATTTTCTGCGGGACGGTTTTTCGCTCGTTGAGTAGAGTTTCCTCATAGAATTCCTGAAGGTCTGAAACAAAAAGTACGTTACCTAGTTATCAAAAAGAATGATCCATGCATTATGTAAACAGGCAATGCAATTACCCAGAAGTGCTTGGAACAAACTCTTCTTAAATGTTGTTATGACACGCTCGATCGCTATTCGAAGTTCATCGTCTCTTGGATCAACAAGAAGAGCGTGATAATCTTCTAAGAGCTCCAATGCACGATACGCTTCTGAAACAAACTCAGACCTCAACAAATTATTAAATCGAAGGCATAGTGTTCTGGAGAATTAACTATCCCTGTGTTTAAAAAAAAGAAAGTACATGTTCGTTTTAGGACGGACAAACGAACAAACCAACGGCGCTACTGGTGAACACCAAATTTTATGGTATTGTTTGCTACTAAGTGTAATCTGATAAGGGTTTTCCCACGTGAAAACACTCGATTAATTACGACATTCGTTCCGTAATTTCTTACTCGTGACCTTCTCTCGTAAAACAACAGGCACAACTGGAGCCGCTTTTAAAATAGCAACAATGATTCTAGTTGCTCGTGGACTAGCAAAGAATTCTGTTGGGGAACTTAATAGCCGCCATAAATCAGGATCGGAGACTGTTCCAAACGCGATAGGCAGAACCATACTGAGCAATTCAGGAGAATCGTGGCGTTGGCCGAAAAGACTTTCATCTCACTATTGAATATAGTAGAAAGACAATAACGAAGAGTATGAAACCTAACAAGGGGCCAGCAATTTGTGAATGAATCAATTAACTAACGACAATCACGCTCTTGAATCTATTTAGCGATAGAACTCTCGGATATTGGTGGATTGGCTCAACACAAAGAGCTGTTTACTGGAATTCTTCCGTTACGTTGAGATTCTGTAAACCAGTGACCCGGGTTTCTACCTGTGCCGAACAGAATTCACGTTGATCCCTTAATGTTTTTTTAGACCTCAAGATGTTACAGAATGTTAATGCATGATACTTTGCCTCCCACTTGATCAGATTGTATTGCATCTACAAAACAGAAGGCAATAAACAAAGCATCTCAAAGCGGAGAATACTGCTGGACCTCAGGAATGAATTCATCATAATGGAAAAGGTAAACGTATAAGGCAAACAAGATAAAAAAGTATCTTCAGGTAATTAAGGAACGCTAAAATACGATGAGCAATTCTCTCCTAACTATTCGATTACTCGCAAGTAGTGAAGTCATGCAAAACGTTTAAAAGTGTAAAAGTAACAAACAATACAGGATCTGAGGAAAAAGCGTACAGCTCTCTCGCAAAGGGACCGTACAGAATACTGTACAACATAGTGTGTTGTTGATCTTTTCGTTATTCACAAGGGAGCAGATGAACTCAAGCCCTTTGCGTTGAATAACTTGGTAGCAAGCGCCGCTACAGGGATGACTAACGCCGCTGCATTGATTTTGTATAATAGAACTGAACTCCGGATATGCTCTACTTGCCGAAATTTCTCCATCAGCAGACAATATTCGAAAACCGCTATATTATAGTTTGACCAAACGGGTGCCGTGGTGAATATTTGTGCGAAAAAATCTGAAGGACTGGTGAATACAACCACTACATTGACTACGCAATTATCGACAATACTGGACATTTCCTTTTGAAACAAGCTAGAGAGGGAAGAAGACAATATCGGAAGCAGCTGTGGGACTCCAGGGAAAACGATGCTCACAGCGACTTGGATTGCGGTTCAGTTGTTGAAGATTCGGAGTCAACCCATCAATACTCTAGCTTCACTTCTATTCTTTGGCAATAACGGTGGGCTGGCAGTGTTGCAGTGTTTCTATCAATGAACTCTTATCTGATCTAGACATTCAAAAAACTACCCTAGTCATGAATCATTTCGTTCAGATTTTCGCAAGATCCCTGTCTCGAAAAAGTCGTAGGCCCTAACTTATTAGACATCAGCTCAAATTCACTTCTTCGTTAGAAATCCAGATCGGCAATTTAGCAGGTAACGTACGCCCATTCTAACATTGAATGTTAAACATACTACATGTTATTCTGCGGTATACGGTGAATGTGAAAAAAACTTGACTATGGGTGAAGCCATTACAGAAATATCGCGTCTCTTCATCGCTAGATCGGCGACTTAATGATCCTTGCAAATCACCGAATGATCTCGCGAGGACCAAGGACAAAGCGCATGACTCAGCGGGGGAAGAGGCTGAGCCAGATTTAGGTGACCGTCGACGAATAATCGTTATTCTCACCTCCAGACTGGCGTACCGGCATCGTGGGTCTAGGCAGAGTCTAGACAACGCACTTGCAGTCGCTAGCACAAAATATGTCCCTGAAAAAAGATTAATTGACATAGTTGCCGAATAAGTGCAAAAGTAGACACGACGTCAGAGGTACTTGACTAAAATGCAGGCGAACAGCGACGCCTCACACAATTGTAAGGCCATTTGTCGCCACCACCATAGAACACATAAGGCACACACAACGTATTTCGCTCTAGCAATGCTAATTCGATGATTCATAAATATTGATCATTTTTGCCTATATAGGAAAATAAAACAAACGCAAGTCTTCTTAGATATAAAAAATCAAATGATGTTTCTTTTTGCTAGCCGTTCTTCCGGTCAGTATGTCTGTCTGCCAGCAAGCTTCCAGTGATCATGATAAAGGTGAGGTTATGGGAAACCTACCGCGAACCGAAATAGTAACACAGTGGGAGGAAGCTGACGTTGAGAAGCAAAAAGCATCAACACATGCAAGAGAGCCTAAAAGGCAAGAGATTCTAGTATGAGTTTCTGGTGTGTATTAAGTGGTATATCGGCCGGGAGAAGGAGTGAAAACGTAGCTGAAGGGGACCACGAAAACACCATGCCCTTGCCCAAGGCCTATTTCGATCTGTATAAGTGACGAAATTGGGATATTTGTGATCAAATGTACCTATGTCTATGAAATAAAGTTGTCCGTGCAGATCGTCCAAAGCATTTTATTCCACCATGCGTTCAACCGGGTTGTAAGAATGGATTTTTCCTCTTGCAGTGTGCGAGCCTGTAGGACTGGTTAGGTAGCGGGGTGAAATTCAGTTTGAAGACGACTTCTCTGTACTTTGCATATCTCGAAGTATCGGCGGTAAAGGCACCAGATTTTTGAGCCTCAAGTACTATTTGCAAAATTCTAACTCGAAGGAACCGAGTCTTTTGTGTATGTCTAGGGAGGTTGGGGCACCGGAATGAGTGAAATAATGGATTGTTGCGAAAAGTTGGCCAGTTGGACACTACTGAGAGAGCACAGTTAAGGGCGCAGAACCAGTGCATCTCCTCTATTATCTATTCGATTCTGAGTCAAAACAAATGAGTCCTTCGCTAAACTTGAGCAGGAGAGTGGTACCAGACTGGGTGGAAGCGGAAAAAATTGGAATTAAACAGCGATTCCCTGACAGGATCCGTTAAGATAGCGCAGAAAAGAGCGTAAAATTGCGTAACCTAACCCATTCCGTCCCCCATCAGGTTTTCACTCACGGGGGCAGCCATTAATAGATTTCTTGATGGCTATCTCTAAAAAAGGTCTTAAAGCAATATTGAGAAAAACAGCAATTACGGTAATACCAAGGTCTACGACTCGTTCAACGGTAAAACAAGTAAAGGAATGGAAACAAATGTGAACTTCGAGAAAATGAAATTTTGATAGAATTCACTTGGTTTTTGAACCAGACAAAAGGATGAAGGGAATGATTACATCTCTAGGTAGATGAAAATGTTCTCTTTTATGTAGACCTAGCTACCAAATTTTGAGATGGAAATTCGTGAGAATAAGAGAGACGATAAAGCACTTTTACGCTCTTGAAAGAATTAAAATATTCTCAAGAACTCTAAGTATCGCCCTATCTTGCTATACTCACATTCCTGAAAGAGTAGGAGTTATAAGCACAACAAATGACAGAGGAAAGTTAAGCTTGAAACATTTCAATAGGTAGGTTAAGTAGGCTGTCAGAACGGATGCGAAGCCCAAGGACTTCCTGAGTTCATTCAGTTGGTTGTAAATAACGAAAGGAAAGCACCCATAAACCTGGAAGAGTCAGTACTTGAGACGTGGAGTGGTGTAATAGCTGAGGAATTTGCACTTTAGCATAAAACGCGAAAACACGTGTGGAGCGCTCTGTAGATGGATAGACTACAATCACCAAAGGAGACAACCAGCCAGAGAATAGCTACGAATCAGATTAAAAGCGATGAGACATCAAAACGCAACGAAAGTGATATGATGTGAGCGACAAGTGGGCAGAACTGATCGGATAGAGGGATGTTGTAGCGCGTTTTGGCATCAAGCACTCATCACACTACCTCCAGCCCG
The DNA here is from genome assembly GCA_900617895.1 of Haemonchus placei. Lineage (NCBI taxonomy): Eukaryota > Metazoa > Nematoda > Chromadorea > Rhabditida > Trichostrongylidae > Haemonchus > Haemonchus placei. The sequence continues at coordinate 36,828 of UZAF01016773.1, forward strand.
ATCCCACCTCCGATGGATCAATAATCCCAAATAGGGAGCTGCGAAGGGTCGCAAGAGGAGACGTCGTGGGCCATTACAGATGAGCGCAGATAAGGACAGGTACACAGGCTGTTGGAGAATGAAGGGGGAACTCTCGCTGTCTGGGCTCTCACCACTCTTGCACTGCGTCTCTGGCCACCACCGCATACTTTCCGGCGACAACCTGCGACGACCTCCACAGGCGGTCAAACAGGCCGTTCGGACGGCAAGCAAAGAGGGAGGTAAACATTAAAAGTCCCAGAACGGCCAGGGAAAGAAGAGCCTTCTACAGAGTCCGGAGATAGTGGCTATTACTTCGTCGCTAGAAACCCATGACGGGATCAGCCTTTTCGGACGTTCAGGCCAAAAAAGGAACGAAGCTCGGCAGTGTTGCATTGAGTGATGACTGAGACTCTGGGTGTAGCGATGGGCAAACATGAGCGAATCGGCTTATCATAGAATGGAATTCACCTCGGCAAACAGAGGGACCGTGGCGGGGAGGGCAGACTTGGGACGCCGTTGGTGGACCGAAAGCAGTTGGACTCCTGTAACAAGCAACACCTCTACGCTAAGCGGCGTGTGTGTGCGCCACGATGGCGGCGTTCGTCCTTGGCACTGAGCCATACCCCACCCATCAACTGCCTATTCTCGTTCGTTGACCTTGGCTAAATATAGGTGCCCTGCATGGAAAGGTACTGTCTTTCGGATCAGCTTTCTATGCTAAGTGGCAACAGTTTAGGTCACTGCAGGCGAATCCACGACCACTTCTTCACCGAATGATCCCCAAACCCCATCGAGGGACTTGATGAGGAGCTGTCCTGTCTAACTGGTCTCACACTTCAAAAAAAAGTCAGTGCCGGGGTGCTACACCACCTACGCCTTTATCCAATGTTTATATTTGGGAAAAAATTTGGATAGCATTCAAGTACTAAGGAACCCCGGCTATTTTGACGGTCCTATAGTTATGAGCAAGATAAATCTTCGATTATGAATTCCAAATTTTCGATGGGGTGGAAGGTGCGCAGGTGAAGGAAAGCAAGACAGGTGGTGGGGCTGACTATTGAAGAAGAAGTGCAAATGCAGAATAATTATAAAAATATTAATGAACAAATCGTATTGTCAAAGCAAGTGGGTGTCGTGATTTACCCAACGGGTGCTCAGGAATTCAGGGAACGCCGATGCTTGTCCACGTCTCGGTTGCGTCTTCTCAAGAGGCATAACCGAATAGCGAAAGTAGCGCCGAGTAGTGTAAGAAACCCAAGCGGAAGACAATCGTTAACGTTCATGGAAGTGCTGTAGCTGATTTTTTGTCACAGCGAACCTTCCATTATGGGATCGAGTAGATCTGTGAGAAACAGCTGATGAATCTGGGCAAAGTAGCCTTTCCCAATTTGGGTGCCTTTCTCTGATTGCGATGTATCCCTATGAAAACCTGCAGTCGTCCTCTAAGTTCTGGGAGCTGACGAGGACAGAGCACCTTGATTAATGATAATCCTTAGAAGGTTGAAATGGAAATAGGGTCCGTACTCCGTGGAATTGTCCTGTAATTTGATTCCTTTGAGGACCGGTGGGTATCCCATATGCAACTATATGTACATATGTAGTCCAAATGTGATATGCTGCAGCATGCTAAGGGACAGTAGGCTTATCGAGAACTTTCCTCCAAATTCAGCACTTCACTGAGGTGGAGAACCTTACGAGTGCATGGCTTATTATGGAACTTTAAAGAACAAGCACCTCCTCACTTTCTATTTAGAATCGTGGACGCAGTCAAATATGCGTTGATATCGAACAGGGAGTTGCGATCGTGACCATTTCGGAGTGGATCGTATTTAGTTCTCTTAGGCTTAATTGGTACCAAATGACCATTACCAATAGTGGAAGGTATGGCTAGTTAGCAAAGGCTCAAGGCAAGCGGTTGCAAAGCAGGACTTCCGTTTTTTTGGGCATGTTGTATAACATTCTGAAATCAACCTGCTTGTACTTTTTCGATACCCTGCTTCGAGAAAATACCGACTTGTTCCGAGTCTCCCCTCCTTCTTACTAAACACCTTTGCAGTGAGGTTGTTTACACAGTTCTTCGCTGAAATCGCCCATTCCGCCAGTCATCTAACCGATTTACCCCAAGCACTTTACAGTAACAAAGTTGTTTTGCTTGGAAGGTAGACTGCTATCTTGGGTAGAACGGGACTGACTTTTTAACCGCTTATTGAAGGATACGGCAGTGCCTCATATCATAGTTGCCTTGGAAAATCAATGCTTGTTGTCAAGAACGTTAAAAGTAAATAAAGTCTTAGGGCGTTAATCAATCCCACCTGGGGAATGCGCCCACGCATTTAACATCCATTCAGAATCGTTGTGGCGTAGTGAATGCGTATGCCGCCTCTACAGTGACTTGCGGTGGCCAGCCGATGTACAAGTCTGTGTTTTTAACCTCCTAGCCGAGTCTGGTACCAATAAACCGACCCCGCAGGGATGGAAGGCTTGGTTGGACTAGGCGATATCGATCCGGGATTCGATCCCGTGACCATGATTGTATGAAGTTCGCCACTTGCCCCTGCACCACCCGTGCCCTGGCCAAAAACGGTACTCATAGAAAAACGAAGTTTGTCCTGAAATATGCAGTTCAATATAAGCTGCTTATGCATTCTTATCTTACGCTTTTTTCACGTGCATTAACGAAATTGAGCCCCTGGAGTCAGTCTCACTTGTTCCTCTTATGAATGGCGCCAATGGGTCGATAATTTTTACGAGGCTGAAGATAGATATATAAGAAATTTGAAGATAAATATCTCCAATAGGGAAGTAAAATTTGCGCGGAACCTGCGAAAGCAAGGAATGTTCACAGAAATGAATCTCGAATCGACCGGGTTTACTGAAAAACTTCTACTGCGCAGCATCATAATCACCGGTGACTTAGGTACTAGACGCGACCAGACTGGACGTAGAAGGAAAGCTTGTGCGATCACAAAAAGCAATAAGAAATAATAGAAAAGAAAGAATGAATCGTACGGTTGAATTCAATTCGATAGTCCTTGGCTAAGGTGGCACAATTCTTGCAGCGATCGTTGATGAACACCACTTCAAGAATGGGACTACACGAACCCTTTCTGACCTGCCACAATTGGAAAGGAACCAGTGATAAAAAGAAATTTCTGCAATAGCCTCGCTTATCGATCATTTCGTTTGAGGAGATTGTATTTACAGTTGAAGCAGCCTCAAATACACAGAACCACCAGATCTGCACTAGCAGCAAACCAGGTCGAACATTTAAATGAGAGTTCTGTAAACTTTTCACTTTGCTTTACATGGAAATGAGAATGGGTGGCAGGAATTTCGTCCCAGGCCTTTCTCGTCAAATGACACAGGAGAGCATAGGAAGGAATCTCTCTACATTCCGTCAAGACAGAGCGACTCCACAGAAGACCGACCAAAAATGGTGCCAGCACACGCAGAAGGCTTAACTACTTATCATTCAAGATGACAGCTACTCTGACTGAAGTTATGTCATTTCCTGCTCGACGGCTTCTGATAACAATGTTTTTAGGGTCATTTCATTTGTCTTTGCTTTTACCATCATTTTATAATACTTTGTGTCGGACTTTGTTGGCCGAATAGAGGTCAGAGATTGAAACGTCGTAATAAGTTCGAACAATCATACCAAAGAACGAAAGAATGGTACAAATATAAATAATATAATATAAACATAACTGGGGACAATTTTTTCAAATAAGCTCTTGACAAGTAAGTTGCCTGCAAGCTGCATTACCAATATCCCCATCGAATTATCGATAAGTGGCCAGAAACTCACGGGAAGCTTCTACACTCCTTGACAGGGTCCACCATCCCTGTCATTTCATTGAAGAGCTTCGAATTTCTTTCTCTTTTCGTTGAATCCTTTTTTCATCTTACTGTTTCGATTCCTCCGATTTATTTTCAATTTTTCTTTCCCTGGATATCACGTGAAGTCGGAAATAAAATAAAATGCCCAACTATGCTTCTCCTTCACCACAATGGAGCATGTGCTCCTAACTGTAAAACCGCAAAATCCAGTTCCACAAGTCGGAGTGGGAACTCTCTTCACACAAGGTTGGCGATTTGTGGACAAAACTCCAGTCTCGGACGGGACTCGAACCCGGACTTGTGATTTCCGGGCGTCGTGCTATATCCCTTACACTTACAAACATCAAGTTAAAAGCCTCTTCACAAGGTTAGTATCATTTTCTCGGAATATCCATCCCATCTTCATCTTTTATTGAATCCGGAAAATTTGGCCATGTCCTGCTCAGTGGATTGGCTCGAGAGTAGGGCAACTCTTTGTCGCGGAATTCGATTTTGTCCAGGGAAGTAGAGAGCAGTAATAGCTTTTAGAAAAACCCTTCCCAGCGTTCAGTCCATTTGGTTGTCAAAATGAATGTGCCGCAATGTAGAAATTGCATCAATGAAAACAAGTTTTCAAAATATCTCTTGGCTTTGATCGGTGCGGGATACCCCAGTATGCTTCCGCTCACACCTCAAATCCCTTCCCACATAGTCATTCACAAACAGCGCCGTTCTCAGGACAGCTGGGGTGGTCTTCGCCGTAGCCTATCTCCATCTTCGTCTTATGGCCGCAGTTCCTTCGATCGAAGTACCTACTACAACAGAAACCGTAAACTGGAAGAAACGGAAGGAGAAACCGTCTGCAGTGATTTGGATACACAGTTCACGATAATTTTGGGTTGTCTGGTTTCATACGAATAATGGAAGTGATAGCCAGAAAAACGCAAAAGTGGCAAAGATGAAAACCGGTGTATATAGAGAAATGTAGGAATTCAATGAGGTTCCAAAAAAGTAGTAAAATTAGAGATTGGACGAAAAAGTGCCGACAGAAGTTTATGGAAATGAATTTCGACGAGCTGTTCAAATGTGCGTGCCATTAGGTACAGCAGTCTATAGTAAGGTGACTGCGTGCGAGGTGTGGTCTTGATGCGGATGGTGTAACCTCTACAGCCTCTACAGGGATCGCCTTGCCTTTGGGTGTGAACGTTTAGGATGAACCTGTGACTCCCAACGTTCAAGGTTGGGAGTCACAGGTTCATCCTAAAAAGTAATCTCAGGAACAATTTCAATCGTGAACATCCCTTGAACGGCATTTTTAGTTCTACTGAATTAGAACACATCTAGATTTCTTATTAAGAGAAACCACTCAAATTCAAAGTTTATCATCAGTTCGCGTGAACTTGTCGGAGAGATGCAGAAGCGAAAGACGTAAGAAGGTTGTACTATACATCAACTTTCTCTTCTACCTAGCGCATGCCCAAACTTTTGCAGGATCCGCTGAAAGTGGAGCAATTATGATGGAGCAGCCCAAAGCGACAGGTCATAGGGATCTGATAAGGAAAGTAGAGGCAGGACTTATGTTGTTGCAGGAAGTGCAGTTTTACCTGAGCTGGCCACTGGTGAAGAGGAACCCGAATTTCTATTGGAATTGCTTGTCAACAACTCAGCATTTACGGACGAGCGAATCGAATAGAAGAGATCCTGGGATACTGTTATGATAACAACTCGCCTTGACAAAAAACCAGGTACTGCTCATAAAGAGCAGACCATTGTGCTATCGCTTAGGATACAGTTCCTAGAATTAGTCACACGAGGTGCTCCCGAATCACGAAATGGTGAACAACGAGGAATAAATATGTAGTAGGGTTACAACGGCATTCGTTAAACGTAGAGGTACGGAGTTGAAAGGAGCATTTACAAGTTATCACCCAGATGTGAGAGAACTTCCATATTACACTGGATCGCACTAGCCCTACGCAAACTCTACAGTTCTTCCTCCTTGCCCAACACTCATAAAGGCTTGATAAGCTATCTTGACGTTAACAAAACTGAAAGCGTAAACAACGATGATATGGGGAGAGCTTCATCTTCCATTATCATCGTCAACTTAAACTGTTATTATATCGGAAGTTGCTGCTGTTATGGACAATTTTCCTAGAAAAAATGGAAAAAAAAGAAACAAGCAATTCCAAGAGACAGTGAGCAATCAGCCCGAATAGAGAGAAACAGTATTTGATTTTTCATTTTGCATAGCCCTTACAGTTGGCAGTGCTAGGCACAAAAGTGCTTCCCTAGGATCGAATCAACCCGGAGCCTTTACTGGTTTCAAATAGCTACTACGAGGCGTATTACAAAAAGGGGAAGACAGGGAAAACTTAATAGACGGATTCGAAAAGCAACATTGCTTGCTAAGATTTTGGCTTCTTTGTATTCAAGACCCGATACAGTCCAGATTTAGAAGACCACAGCGGGATTAGACTTCATATAGTTTGAGATGCGTTTTCTGTTCTCAGACAAATTCAGAAGGCCAGACAGATTCACAAAGTGCAGACTAGCCATTGCTCGGCATCTGAAATCTGCAGCTGCAGCACAAAGAGATATGTGTACACGGTCAAAGACGCTCTTCTACTGCCACTGAGTCTCAGACAGTGTCCGCCAACAGTCTCGTGTAATCAGTGAGCACGAATTATTTAGGGAAAGCGATATACGTATCTTAGACTGTCGTGAAAAGAGCTAGCTAGTCATAATAAGGCAGAAGCATTAGCGATAGTAATATCTGACAAAAATAGGAATAGTAAATAACGCGCTGAAAGCGAATGGATCTTGAGGACAGCGTGATGTCAGGAAAGGAAAATAGAGAACGGCTGTCAAAGGATGCTTCATATGTTTACGGGCAGAAATAATCGCTATGTTGAGCACAACCAGTAAGCCAGGACATTGTAGTTAACAATCCATGACATTCTGCGGGAACGCGAAACAAGCGTGTTTCGCCGCTTTTCGCACAACAGATGACGCATCACAGAGTAAGAGCAGCTGCGATTAACTATACGATGCGTCGTTGCGTTGCGAGCCTTTGAGCGCCAGTCGGTGGTCCAGCAGCCACAACGGACAGTAGCAGTAATGCACGCCTTTGGGACTACTCGAAGCTCATCATCGATAACCCCCCCNCCCCCCCCCCCCCCCCCCCACCTCAAGACAGGTCGAAAAACAATCGCGGCGAGTTTTTACTCGAATGGGAATACTCTAACAGCAACGGGAGGTGATGGATGCAGGGCGACAGGTGAGGATGAAGTATAATAATAACAGTGGGTGGCGCGAACGGACCCCGAAATCAATAACGTTAGGTAAATATAGATGTACATACCCAGATGTCTACGTGAGTGTGCACTTATATATCCGGCCCAGAAGAAGCTCAGGCTTTGTTTTCTCTTCGCAAACAGGATATCCTAGCCGCAATGGGTCGGTTGGCCAAGTGCCAGCCACGCGTTACCATGGGATCGGAAACTAAGCCGCTTTCCACAATTAGCATTATGCAAAGTTCAGCCGGTGATGAGGTTCAGAGTGGTAATAACGCCAGAGCTGGTTCAAACAGTGCTATCGACGAGTACTGTGGTCAATGAGGGTTGGCGTCTCGAGCGAGTGTCTACAGTGCTTGAAAACGTCGGACTGGGGAGCAAATATGAGTGGCGGCGAGTGATAAGATGGGGCGAGGCTGCCTTTTACCTTGATTAGGGACACAGCTATGCAAAGGAGCGATTGCTTATTAACACCGGTTGGTCGAAGGACTATCAAACTCGATCGAGGGGTTGGATCTTTAGCAGGGCGTGGAGGAGGAGGAGTGTCAACCAACTTATCCATGATCTATACCACAGCAAATGTTTAAAGCTATCCAAGAAGCTTTCTTCTATAAGAAAAAGAACGATTAAAAAAATTGTGAAAATGAATTGTGATTTGATTCTGTTTTCCGTGCTATAACTATCTATCTTTTTCTCTACACCCGACCCTTTTTCCATGCAATTGATGGAATGCCAGCCTTTTGTGAATTATCCAGAATTGTTGCGCTTTTTTTTNTTTTTTTTAGCTTACTGTTTTTGCTGCTTGCTGCTTTTCGTCATCATTCGGGAGGCAAATTTCACACAAGGTGAGCTATGTGCAGAAGGATTAGCATTGGATTGAATGCAAACCTGCAGTTATGCTTTCGAGCACCTTGCTTTTTATCTTGTTCACTACGAAAACTCCGCTTACACTCTTTTTATGATAACATATCAGCCACAAATTATCAGACATAGAAACTGATGAGGGGGACACTTCAAACTGGCATTGAACTGTTCATGATACCATTTTGCTGCTTGCTGATTAGGCTCACAGCAAAGAAAAGAAAACCAAACAGCGATGGTGTCAGAAGCTCTTAGGTTCAATTGTATCACTGTAGCATAATTTCAAGAATGTTTAATATTTTTTTGACATGCCCCTAAACGAGGGTTCACAACCCCTTGATGGCTTACGTTTCGGCGAAACCGCTTTCCTTCGAGTATGGATGAATGGAATCGAACATAAAAGTTACCCGATCAAACATAAAACCTAAGGAAGTTGACGGTACGCGCAAACTAGGGGCCTCGGCATAAGGCAACAAACTACGCCTACTTTGGCCATTGCCTTCATGGCCCAACGCCTACTTTGGTCATTACCTTCATGGCCCAAATATCAGTGCCTTTACTCGATCGTCTCTCCACGCTGTATTGTCGGAATATCATATATATTATACTATCTGCAAACATTTGAATCCTACGTATATCTGGTAAGAGAGCTGGACATGACGTCATGGCCTGATGACAAAACAATCGCTAAAGCCATAACAATTTCTCATCACAAACTGGAAAGAAGCTTCTGAAAGTTTCAGTCGACCCCAACAGTGGCAGCAAGGCTTGCGAAATTCAGACCTGGAGGAGGAGGACCCGCTTCAATACACATTCGAAGCACCGCGAGGCCAGTCATCTGCTTCGTAGAACAGATGACAGACTCCTAGTCACAGGATGGCTTCCGAGATATAGAACAAGATAATCAGGAAGTCCGTCGACTTGGTGGACTCATTCGTTTTCCAAGCAGTCTAGCAAGAGCGGCCTACATTGGATGCAAGTCGCGAAAGATCGGGCGGTACGGAGGAGCTCCGGTTTCCGCCGAGAAGAGCCTCTTGCTGATGAGTCCGGGATCATCTCCCCGAAAGCGGCGTCGCGCACGCCGCACCCGCCGCGTATCGCAGGATCGCGATGGAAGATTGGAGCGCGCAATTTGTGATGTAGGGAGTTTTTTAATTTTTTATTACTTGAATTGGCTGGCCGCTCCCTTCAATTCCAATGCAATCTTGATTTCGCTAATAAAAGAGGAGTAATTCTAATTAATCAAGACTAAGGAACATTAAAACAAGAAAAAAAAANAGGTTATCGACGAAAAATATTCCGTCATATCGATTGGCGGGGAGACAGAGTGAGTACGGTAGTTGCAGTGACATTTGCCGCATGCCGCAAGGGAGAATGCCGCAATCGTGGAGAAGTTCCGTTACCCCTTGCTGATGGACCATCAAAGTATCAAAGTAAGTAAGTATAAATATAAGTAAATAAATTAATAAATATCACTACATATCACTTACATCTAGAAAGAAAATCGAGAAGAGTATTACATTGAAAAACTCTGAAAACACCCAAAGCGGGCACTACTTCAGAGAGAAAAACCTGTTTGCTGGAAAAGAGGCAACTTACCCAAGCTCACGTACTATGCCTATGTTCATTTGTATGTTCCAAATGTTGTGTTCAAATGCTTGGGTTTTACATACGTGTTTGAATCCTAGCTCACAAGGGAAGGATCTCAAGTTGAAGGGGCCGTTTAAAATGAGACCTACTCTGCTAGACGTATTTTTGGTGCCGATTCCGAATATGCATTCGAAATCTACCGAACGATTCTCTGAACGTAGTTATAGAGGTGGTCGCCGAAGAGCGTTCGACAAGGGCAAGCACAAAAGACATGGTTGCCGCCAGCCCAGCACTGGCGGCTCGGAGTGGAGGTAGGCGTGTCGCTTTCTAGGCATAGAACCAAGGATCGGGTTTGTTGGGCAACGACGTTTTGCATCTTGCAAGGCTTTTTCCTCGAGGTTGTAAAAATATTTATATGTTAGTTTTACGGCCTTCAACGACTTTTCAGTTGCTGGAGGTGAGTCATCTCCTTCTTAAATCGTCTGACATCTGCTAACCGCCAACATAGCAAAAATTCTATTCTTATACATGTCGAATTCAGTGTAGGATAAGTTTTAGGATAATCTGTGTTCGAAACAAAGAGGTTTTTCACAATGAAAACAACGAATAAAAAATTTCACCGCAGGCTCGATTCTGCAATCACTCTTTGCACTAGATGGAAAGCAGAACTGTGTGGGTGTCTCAGAATCACCTGTATGAGTGCTCAAGAAACCGGCGGCGTGCCATGAGTAAGAAAGAAACTTATTAAACTTAGGAGCATAGGATAAATGTTCTGGGAAGAAGAACTTATACCTGCTCTTTGGACACTTCCACATTGCCAAACGACAACGACCCTCTAGATGTGCTTGCTGCTACCTCTTCATCATCGAGCTCCCACAATGGATCGACCTCCTCGTCCTCAACCACACAGAATTCTTCGGTCTCAATATCGAGATCGTCGTAAGTGGCATTCCGCAAGATAGAGGAGAAATTACATGTCGACTTCTGCCCTTTCCTTGAAGGGGCGCGTTTGACATCACATCGCAGGGCCGAAGTTTTTCAAGAGGTGCGACACTATCAACTCATTGCGCGGTAGAAGACGGTTTTGGCAGGAGCTGGTTCACCTCGAGCATTCAAAAAGTCACCGAAGGCGGTGAAGCTGACATAAGCTGGAGGGAAAAGCTCTATAAAATGCAAAAACGGCGTCGCCCTCCAAGCCCGTGGTTCCATGTAGCGTCATGCTTACCTCTACTCCAAGCCACCACTGCTGGACTGCCGGCGACTATGTCTTTTATGCTTGCCCCTGCAGAGCGCTCTCACGAGACCACTTCCATAACTTCGTTCGAGGAATCGTTTGGCAGATTTTGAATGCAGATTTTCATATGGCTATATCTACTTGGGATCCTTCCCTTGCCAGAGTGGAAAGATTACTCAACACGAGGGTAGGTAAATAAGAAGGGGAGAATACCTGGTTAGGAAAGGGAGTTCCACATGCTTTTTTTCTCTATCAGAAAAGGGCTCAATGCGCTAGTTAAGGGCATATGTATGCTTCAATAAAGTATTGAAGGTCCTGGCTAAAGTGCACAACATATGCCTAGCAGAGCACGTGGTATCCTAACGGCAAAGACCATCTCGAGGTTGTGATGGTTTTTTGTTAAGTGCTGTTATTTCGCCTTCAGTACACGATGGGAAAGTCTCGCAAGGTTGACGAGCTGAGAGGAAACATCGGCCTCGGACGATATTCAAACCCGTACTGCTGCATTCTGGGCTCCGAGCTTCTTATCCCTTACCCTATCAAGACCCCGATACCCGAGTTTTTCAAAGTTAGTTGAAGAACCAGATGCTGTTGTAAAGGTTAACACCTAGAAAAACCGGAGGGTAAATGGAGTAAAGATGTGAAGAGAACCTGTATGATAACTGTAGTTCCGGAAATTCTGTACAGTACAGCTAATCATTCACATGTAAGGACCTTTCCCATCAATGGACTGGCATATTTTAGAGATGGGGAGTAAGAGCCATGTCAGCGTTGCGAAACGCAGAACAAGGGAAGTGCAAACTTTACAATCGAGCGATGCTAGTGTTAGGAGCGTTAACTTTTCGGGAAGTCAGATAATTTCCAATAGTCATGAATGATGCTACGCTCAACTATGCACTGGCATCAAGGGCTGCAGCTGTAACTCAGTGTTTGCTCATGTTGAGTGGCAACCTTTTTAGAACTACTCCTGCACAGCTGAGGAATGATGGATTGCGATCAACAAATATCATTCGAGGAAAGCTTCCTGAATAAAGAGAATTTTCCTTGATCTTTCCTGCGAGATTCGCTCTGATTCCGGTCTTCAGAGTGAATATTTTCCGTAGCTAGATTATTGTAAAAGATCTTGTTATACTAACAAATTCTACCACTTCTTGGAGCTTCAAAAAATAGAATACCCAACAAAATTGAGCAACATGCACGGACTCAACAACAACGAAGTTGCGCAATGGCCTTTTGTTACTCTCTAGCAGAATTTGTAGTTTTCTCGATGACAGTTAATGCTAGTGGTTCATTTCTGAAGGCGGTTCATATCGCATCACTAACGCGTACGCCGCCCACTTACAAGCTGGTACATGGTCTGACTGAGAGGATACCCAAGTACTTCAGCTGTTGCTTTGTACGATAAGCGTTTGCCAGAAATACAGAGCATTAGTTTTTCAGGCTTCATGGTAGTGCCACTGATCTTGCAATCAAATTCTGCAATGTTACTCATATTACTATTACTCTATTCGGAAAGGAACTTTAATAAATACAGTGCCTTCGTACACCTAACGTCTAATGGGACTTCCTGTACGACAAGCTGACAATATTGAACAGTAGAAACGATGCACATTGTTTAAGAGGTTTTTGAAGAGTTAGTTAAAGGAGCAGAACACACAGTCACATTGCTTCATTCTGTGGTGGGGGAATTTCAGTCAATGTGAACAATGCAGAACTGTACTTCATTTGTGAACTGATTGTGAGTAGCCTACGCGCACCTGGAGAGTTAATTGCGGATATAACAGCGTCGTAAATCACCTATTTTGATCGGATACCTCCCTTTAAGTGTTGAGAAAATAGTAGTGTACTATACTCTATGAAACCATAGAAACGTGATTGCTTGATGATGTAATGTTCATGGCAAATTCGAAACAATTGAAGCCAAGGGCGGTGGCTCGAGTCCCAGAAACTCGCGACTCCTTCATCCAAATATTTCATCATATTCGAGCAGTTTACCCCCATTCCGCTCAATCTACCATTCCCCTAGAAGTGGTTGGAAATACGAAATTATTATTATCATTATCATTGCATTTTTATAAAATTATTGCCTGCAATTTCTTCATGTGCTTTCTTTTTTCGAGTTAGCTTTCTAGTTCCAGGGAGCAATCAATTTTTTGCATTTTGCCACCGCACTAGATCCATTCAACATCTTTAACCCATGAGCCATGAGTTCAATTCGTTCTGTTGTTTCCAAGTGTAGGGGACGTAAAAGAGGTCTACTGGACCTGAGACCTCCCCAGAGTGCTGAGCGTCTACGTGCACTTATGACCGCAGTGTAACAGTTAATGAGCGACGATTCGGTCCTTTCGTATATGGAAACAGTTGTTGATTATCTACTCGAGGTATAAGAGGGGCTGGATAACCTGGCTAGTGAGAACAAAGAACTTCTCAAAGAGGTGGATAAGCATCGTAAGGAGAATTTTAAGCTTCGTCAGACTCTTTCTCAACCTAAGCAATCTCATTCATTGATTGACACCGGTAACGCTCCCACTCAAATTCCCTCGCCATATTCGCATTATGGTTCCGTCTCTAATTCTGATTTTTGTGAATTGATAGAGCGTACTCGTTCTTTGTTATTGATCTGTGTACCTGAATCATTTGATCCTGCTCCTTCTAGAATAATTGTCTATGATTTGAACTATGTTAGAATGTTATTTGATCATCTTCATCTAGAATGAGCCCCAGTTTCTGTTTACCGTATGGGTAAGCATGCTGTCAATCGACCTAGGCTCTTGAAGATTGTTTTTCCGAATGCAAAATTCAAAGACGAAGCATTGCGCCGTGTCCCTAGATTGAGGCTTTCTCAGTTTAGGGGCATCTACATCCGTCCCTCACTGTCTAAGGCGAAGACGGATAAGCTTTGCTCTTCGGGATCAGCCTCCGAGGGAGAACGTTAAATAATTCTAAGGTTCAGCTCGATAATTTCCCCTCATCTTTTGAAGTGCCTGTCTCCGATATATCGAATGATTCTATGGATGTTTTGTCACCTGTTTTCCTTTAAACACTCAATAGTTCCTCAGGTCATTAGCTGTAAATTTTTGCTAGCTAATATACGATCCCTGCCATGAAATGCTAATTCTGTGGTTTTTAAATTGACTGAACGTTGCTTTGATATTGCGGCCCTCACAGAAACCTGGCTTAAGCCCTGCCCTTGTGAGCTATACTCCACGGGGTGTCTAAAGGCATGAGTACAGTATTATTCGCTGCTATAGATTTCGTAAATCAGGTGGTGGTGTGACAATTCTAGCCAGGAGGGTATTTTCGTATCAAGTCGTATTTAATGAGCCTATCACTAATTTGTATGAGCTTTTGTGTTGTGATGTTACCTCCTTTTCTGAATTGTGTAGAATTGCTGTTTTCTACAGAGCACCCGGATGTTCCTACGAATTAAAACGAAAGGCCTTGACTGACCTGTTTACTTGCCAGTATCCCTTCTTAGCGATGGGAGACTTCACCTGCCGGATGTTGCCTGGACTGGTGAGCTGGGACATAATATGAGTAGTTTTGCTGTCTATATTTTGCAGTTGTGCAACTTTTACGGTTTACGGCAATTAATCCTCGATTCAACTCATGACAACCATCTCTTAGGCCAAGTAGCTTGCAATAAGTCCGAGCTAGTAAAGTATCTGACGATTGCTCCTCCGCTAGGCACTAGCGATCATTACGCGACCAGCTTCACTTTTGATTTCCCCTAGTACGTTCATTCGCCCACCCTGTGCAGAAAGGTTTGAAGGCCGATTATGTTCAAATTTGTGACTACCCCTCTAATGTTGACTGGTGTGGTTCATTTCAGTGCTGTGCCAATGTTGATGAAATATATGAACTTTTCACTTTCGTTCTAAGGCAGGTAATCGAGATGTTTGTCCTGTTGCTGTTGAGTTGAGTAACAGGCCTTTCTTTCCGCCCTATCTTGTCCAATTTTCCAATTTATGAACTGAGGCTTGGACCCAGGCAGTTGAATCCAACGGTCCTGAGGACATGAACAATTACTTACGGCTAAGAAATCGATTTCTCAAAAAGGTTGCAAAATTCAATTTAAGTGTCGAGAAGAAGGTCATAAATTCTAGAAACAGGGAGAATGCAAGCGGGGTCCCCCAAGGTGAAGTCTTATCCCCCTTGCTCTTCAACATTTATACATTCAAATTGAGCTTTCTGATTACGTCCTTCCCTGACCGTAAAGTTTTTGCCAATGATCTGATAGTTTACATGGTTATGAGAAGCGACATTGACTCTAATCCCATTGATTTTGTTAAGGAGTGGTCCAAAACGTGGGAGCTTTCATTGTCTGTCGACGAAACAAATGTTTTGATCCTATCTCATTCGCAAATGAGTCCCTGCTCTTATCACATTGATGGTAATGTTTCGCAAACTGTGGACGAAGCCATTGACCTTGGCTTCGTCATCTGCCGCAATCTTAATTTCGATTGCGTTTGGGGCTCTAGCCATGAGGGACGGAGCCACATGAGCTTCTGATTTTTATTATAGACCTTTTTCGTCTGAGCTTCTTTTATAACACCTTTGTAGCGGCAATCATTCTTTTTGGGGTGAAATGGGGTTGAGTGTTGCCATGAAGAGTACTCCAATGTATCCAAATCAGGAACCTCTGCAGCCCATGTAGTCGAAGAAGCTCTGTGTAGTATGGGCTGTGTGTGGCCATGAACACTATCTTTAAAAGGACAGCCCTTTGTGTTTTCGTAGAGATTCACACGTTTCTACAGGGTATGCATCTTTAGCCGGGGTTACTGTATAATTTATTTCATGAGGTCTGAAGTCAATGTAGTGCATTTGTTCTTGTGTAGAAGGGACAACTGTGTGTCGAACCATGGATCCTACTTTAGAAGACTTTTAGTCTAATTTTTGAAAGAGTTCAGTGGTATCCCCTAGTTGTACACCTATGTGATCAGGGTCAGTGTGAAGGACAAATGTAAAAATTTCTGACCTCAGCCCTGCCCCCATCTTTGCAAACCCCACCCACTACAGACCAGAACAACATTACCTTTATTGCCTCCAGACACATATTTCCCGCGTTCTAAAACGCACCTGAAAAGACTTACAATTTTGATGTAAGTTCCGCCCACTCCAGTGGCAACTCCGCCCACTTCTGGGATTTGACCACTCTTGTTCTTTTACACTTTGACCCGTTTTTGCCGCATTCTAGAACGTTTCCGAATAGTGTTATGAATTTTTGTCTTAGCCCCACCCACTTTAGTGCCAGCCCCCCCACTTCTTTGACCACTTTGTTCTTTTACACTTTAACACCTTTCCGTCGCATTCTAGAACGTTTCTGAGAAGAGCTATGATTTTTGATCTATGCCCCGCCCACTTTAGGGCCAGCCCCCTACTCCTGGGATTTGACCACTCTTGTTCTTCTACACTTTGCCACCTGTTCGCCGCACTCCAGAACGTTTCTGAATAGTGTTATAAATTTTTGTCTTAGCCCCGCCCACTTCTGGGATTTGACCACACTTGTTCTTTTATACCTTAATACCTTCTTGCCGCATCCCAGAACGTTTCTGAATAGAGTTATAAATTTTTGATCCATGCTACGCTCACTTTAGTGGCAGCCCCGCCCACTTCTAGGATTCCACTACATTTGTTCTTTTACACCTTAACACCTTTTTGCTGCATACTGGAACGTTTGCTAGCGAAGTTGCACTCATTTTTGGAAAGTATCTTTCGTCTCAACGCACGCCCCGCCCACCGTGGGCGGTTCTTCGCTAAGCTTATGCACGCCCAACACGCATAAGGCCTTGCTCACTCCTTTTGTTTTTTTTCCCTGGCCTCTGCGCCTCAATTGAATCGAGTTATGAATACATCTAAAAAGTACCGCCCATTTTGAGGTCGCTCCGCCCACAGCACGTGGGTCTCCTCCGCCTGGTTTGTTGACCCAGTTCCCACCTCTGGACATGTTTTTCCGGTGTCTGGACCTTTTTCGAAGTCAAAATAAGGCGCTTGGCTGTTCGCACCGCCCACGCCGAGCTTCCCCCGACCTTTAAAGTTGTTTTTCAAAATGTACTGAATTTCACGTTGAACAAACAAACAAACAAACAAACAAACAAACAAACAAACAAACATACATACATACATACATACATACATACATACATACATACATACATACATACATACATACGAACAGACACACCAAACTTGTGGATAATATTATATAGTAAGGATTGTGAGCAAGGCTTCTAATAAGATATACAATTTTCACAAGGCGTTTGTTTGTAAAGACTCTCAACTCATTCTAAGAGCATTCAAGACAGCATTTGTCCACTATTGTAATATGGCGACAGTTATATACTATCCCCAGAAAAATCCTCTTACTAGGGCTTTAGAGGAAGTTTAAAATGACTTCACTAGGAAATTGATGGTAGGGGTCCATGGATATGACTATACGAAAATTTCCGAAAGCTTATGAGGAACCAAATTCTAGGTCTGCAAACCCTCGAAAGTAGAAGGAGACGATTTGATGTACTCATGCTCTACAACATTCTCCGTGGTGTGGTCTCTGTAGATAGGCTTAGGCTCACTCGTGGGAACAATACCAACGTCTTTATGCCTAGTCCTTATTCTAGGTATAAAAGCCAGTTCTCCTGCCACCGTGCTGGTATCGAGTTGAACGAAACTATCAAGCGAAGCCCAGTGCCTAAGTCGCTCGCACACTTCAAAAGGCTCATGACCCAACACGGACGCTAGTTGCTCCTTGTCTCCAATATTATTTTCTTTTTTCGCATCTTGTTTACTCTTATACTTCACTTCTTCGTTATATTATAGCTTTTTTCTACCTCCTAATTTTTTCGGTGTAGTGTTTACGCCCTATATCAGTTTTTCGGTCGATTTTTTGTTTTGAGTTGCTTTTGCTTGTTCCCGTTGTTCAATTCCACACAAGTCAATCGTGTAATAAATCAAATCGAATCATGTTCCTCTAATCTTATTTTCAACACTTGATCAAAATTTATGGCGAAGAGGAGGTTTGCGACAACATATTAGAAACATGTGCTCTCTCTGGAACTCACCAACACTCGATCACAATTTATTTGAGCTCCGTAACACCATCGGTTTACGATCAGTGTGACATTCATTAATGCACAGTTATTATGAGAGCTCTAGGTGCACCGCAAGTCGATGCTTTTATATTTACTATCAGACGAGTCAGCTTCCAGTTAACCGGTCGCGGGAGGATGGAAGGTTTGCTTAGCTTATACAGTGACTACGCGAATTCCGTCCCAATATATAAGCAGGCAAAAGTACTCCAAGAGATGTTACTTCGCATCCCTTCTATTGGATGTTCCCCTAAACGAACTGTCTCACTACTCAAGTTCAATAGTGAGAGCTGGTCATCGGACAGTCTAGGAATGAGTGGAAGAGACGGTAGTAGCAGAACTTCTTTACGTGTACTATATCAAGTTTCTATTTACAAAGTGGCTCAACCATACTACTCAGTGGTATTGTTCGATGCGCTGCTAATCGAAAAGAGTTGTCCGCATAAGTGAACCGAGTCATCTTCGATTCGGAGGTTCTGTTCTTTGTATTCTACTGGGAAGATGCAGTAACAGAATGGACTTTTCCACCTAAACTCGGTGTTAGAGAGAACAGTGCTTCCACTCTCATATCACTTTGAATTATATCAAAATACATAAAGTCACAATTCAGTCATACTAATCATTACCTACGGTCAGTACCATTTAGCGAATTTCGTGTATTCAGGTTCCAAAGGATCGTCGCACTTCTCCAGATGACGTGAATGTCCCTCTACGACAGCTCTTAATTACTCAATTCACGATGAATCAACCTTCAGTACTACCTATAAAGTACATAAAAAACTTGTTTTGCGCCTATTTCGTTAAATAGCGCTGTTTGTCTCTATATAAAACGCTAGGTGGAGTGAATGACAGCAACTTCCCAATTATGAGCCGATTCTTTGCCTTTCTTTGCCTCCTCATCGTAATAACCTTCATCAGTGCAGTACCACTTTATGATTATGTTGGGCCTCAAACGTGAGTGTTCTCTTCCATTGACCTCAGAATTACTACTATGTAATTCTCTGTAGTTTCGTTTTAATCTGTTCTAGGCACAACCGATTAAAACGCCAATTTGGTTATGGAATGCCTTTTGGTGGTTATGGTGGCGCCTACGGCGATTCTTATGGATTCAGTGAGAGTGAGAGCTTCAACGCTTACAACACTGGCTTCAACACCGGCTTTTTCGGACGATAAAATGAAATTTGCCGATAACCTATGTTTGCATATGCTACAAGGATAAAAACTCCTTTTCAAACTCTAGTTTGCCGTACATATCCATGTGATTTGCTCCAATGATGCGGATTAAGGTTTTCTTACATTAATCTTTATAATCCACTTGTCAAAACTCAGTCCCATATTAGCAGATAAATTGATCTCTTAGGGGTAGTTAACCAAAACTTTTTCTTTTCTATCAGGGAGGCACACATCTCAATCAGAGTCAAGTGATCAGGATGAAAAATGCCCACATGCAAAGGTAGTAGCAAGAAGCTATTATCTGTGTCTCTTGCCCCTAGTTCAGTTTCGCGTCTTTTGCCACTAGTTCAGTTTATCTAATACCCATAGGCACTGAGTACTATGTACAATTTGCCCCTAATTCCTTTCTTCAAAGGACATTTTACAGAGTGCAGTATTGGTTAAACATACCCTTATTATTCAGGTGTTAGGGAGATTACACAGAACAAGTTTCCTGCTATTAGTGCAGAAGCAAATGAATAGCAAACGGAGTAGTGTAACGCTAGTGTCAACAATTAGTAAGTAGACAGAAATGGCTCGTGATTCGATTCATTCAAAATGTTATTCAAAAACCTGGAGCCTAGCGGGGCAGTAAAGGACAGTTACGTTCAAATATCCTTACCTCCTTCATTCAATCTTCGAGTCAAAGAAGATGCATTCAAAAGAGTACCGATAATATAGACGAAAACAAGCTGGAGTTAACGGAACTTAACTTCACCATCGGCCAGATCGTCAAGCCGGTCGCTAGTTCATTCCATGTTGAAATGCCCTCCATGGTAGTCGCCAAATCGGGTTGCACTTCCTCCTTCCGCGCATAAACGAGCACAAAATATCGTACAGATTCAATGCACAAGTCTGCAGGAGAGTACACCCGAGTGTTAACAAGCCCTATCCGAATAGGGCCACTATAATTCCACTGTGCATACACGCTGAATGCGCAGTTTGATGAACATATTTACCTGTATGTGAAGGTTGCCATCAGTTAAGGTCATGAAGACTTACTCGACTCGACAGTATTATGGTTTTTAGTAGATTAATGTAGGTGTTTCGTAGTCATAAGTCACAAAAGAAGAACATAATAATAGCAGTTGATATCCAACACGAATGCGAGCTGTGAAACTCACAAAGCAGTAGAAATTGATGCATCCACTCATACCCAGAGATCATCTCCTACTTATGCTTGATTTTATGTGATCGGATGTTGCTCATTGTGTCAGGTGTAGTTTGAAAGGTCGACTAGTCAAGAAACCCAATTACAAAAAACATGTCTGAAGTCGGAAAACTTGTCTGAACTGACAGTACACGAGAGCTGTAGAGGAGTAAGAGTTCGGAGTATTTCGAATAAGGACCCTGACCATTGGATCTGGAAAGCCAGAAGAGATTAAGTTTATAAAGGGAAGGAATATCAAATTTCTATGCCTTCGAAGAACACAGACACAGCAGCAGGCCAGCAATCCATTACGAAAATAACGAATTTCATTTGAGCCTTGACGTTGCCAATAGACCAGTGCCGGAAGAAAACTATTTCACCATTGCAGATGATCTGAATGTCCCGTCATTCCTCAAAAACCTCTACTCCAAAGGGGTGTATGGAAGTTTAGACAAAGTGCAGATCGGTTCCTCGTTCTTCTCGTCTCACCAATGAAACGTTCTGAAATGAAACAAGGATGATGAAGCAAGAAGAAAAAATTCCGAGAGTTTTTCGCGTCCTACATACCTTATATGGGAGTGGCTCAACGCTGTGCAGACAGAGTTCCCCGCAGCGTGTTAGCGCCCGACCGAGGTTTGTCTTCAAAGCACGTACCTTCTCTTCTGAAGCGAGCGAACCAACGTTTGACAATGCTTATGGAAGTGGTGTTCTCTTCCAGTGCGCTGTTGATGTTACCAAGGTGGCCATCGCTCTGGTGCCGTGTCGTCATTAAGGAAGATAGTGGTTAGGTGCTCGTTTTTTTCTGCCTTTCCAAGATTTCAAACTTTATGAGGCTAATGATTTGGCAAGTTCGATTTTGTCAGAACCTGGAACATTGAAAACAAACATTGAAATTGATTCTATAATAAAGCGAGAAAAACTCAGACAATTCTCTAGACAGGAGATCTCCTGGACCCGGTATGCAAGAGTCTTGCTTCCCTTGATCTGAATCGCCGGAGCGTTAGATTGACCACCCAGAATTTAACGTCTATGTACAATGAGCAAGCCTACCTTCTCCTGACCTCGCAGTAATTTCAAATTTTGCAGAGGTCGAGAAGGGCGCGAGGCCACGGGTTGCGGTCACGAACTCTTCCTTCCTATTAATTTGTGGGTCCCTAGCTGCAATCCAACACGCCTCAAGTGCTTTCCTGGCTACTGAGTCTGTGAATTCGTTACCATCATGGCACAGAACACGATGCATTCCCAGTGGTGTTTGATTGCGAAACTTTCTTAGCTCCTCCAGATGTTCTTTAATTCGTATACGAAGGGGACGCTCTGTTTCACCAATATACTCAGCTCCACAGGACTGGCAACGAATTTCATAGTTGACCCTGCTATAATGCAATCACCCAGTCGATTGGAAGGACACACAAGGCAATCTGGAGTGTCACACAAGATGTCGTATAGGCGATTGCGGAACAGTTGTCGACAGAGGTTTCCTGGAGGTATGTACTTCCACAACCATGTCCTCTTCCTGTAGATCACATTTAGTCAAACTTGCTCAAATTGCCCTGCTCATTTCTTCGGAAATGATTGTTCACGAATTCTACGAGGCGGAAAATGCCCCCCACGTTGAGACCCCCCGTGGCGGTGAGGATACCCATTAGGCAACCCAACTCTTTGAGCCGTGTCTAGCGATTCTGTCTTGAGATCCATATCAGAAGAGTCCTTAGTGGCAACTCTGAACAAATTGTTCTGTTCTGATAACAGATTGTTTTGCTCTGATGGGGTAGGCCGAGCGGTAGAGAGTAAGAATATTTTTCATCTAGGCTTCCGGTACCATTTGGTCCGCACTGTTCCCCTCGCTAGCTGGACCTGGATATTAAGGAATGGTGAACCGGTCTCCCCAGGCCTTTCCTGTGTGAATTCGATTGCCCGGTTGTTAAGGATGTCAAAGCATATGTTCATCTCTTCTTGAGTGGAACATATGATTAGGCAGTCATCAATGTAGCGAGAGACTTGGTCTGAAGTCCACAATATGTTTCTCACTTTTTGACATGTATGCTAATGCCAGCGCGGGTGCTAGCCGTTTATCCATAGCCAAGACGCTCATTCGTCTAGTAGTCACCCGACCACCTAAAAAACGACCAATGCAAGCACTCTTTTAGATGGTCATTACATGAAATAGAGAAATCGTTTAAATTGAGAGGGCCTTCGTGATCACTCAGCAATTCGAATGTTGCCTCCAACTTGGTTTGTCACATTTGTGTACAAAGATGTAACAATAATGATACAATGATACGATCACAACATTCCCTTAGAGGTCTACGCTCAACAGTTTCTCCAGGAGTATATTCGTCTTAGTCAGGTGGACGGGTATGTACGGAAGGATTTGTCATACTATAAGATTGAGAAGCCATAAACTATATCAGCGGGCCCCCCGACACTGTCGATAGTAGGTCTGACCTTGAACATCGTGGGGTCGTTAGTACTCAGGTCTGCAGAGGTTAGCTTATGAGTCTTGATAGGGGTATACAGGAGAGAACACAACGGCAGATCATTCTTCAAGCGATTGATCGTGGAGCTCTGCAAACCAGCAACTTTCGCTATGCTTCACTTGACCTCATTCAGTTTTCTGTACTGTTTGGCATACTCTTTTTCCGTAGATCTGCAGTAAAGTGTTGTGTCCTGACCTCAAGAGTAGATGAAGATATGTTTTAGCCTATTCAGGTACTTGTGGGATGACCACGAATTCCCCTCCTTTATCGCTAGCAGACGAGCGTATCTCCCCGGCTTCTATTTGATTCCGTAATTTTCTGATGCCTTGTCTTTGTGAAGGTGTCAGGTTAAGACCAAGATGTCCGTCGACGAACTGCTCGTAGAAAGATGTAGGTAGAAAAGGAATTCAATGTCTGCGACAGCATGCGGCTCTTGAGGTCTGTAACATGCACAAGGAAAACTAAAGCTGGAAAAACTCTGTTTGTCTGGTCTCTAGCGCCTGCTTCCCGCATTGTGCAGTTGGCTCTACATCTGGGGCGATGCTGAAGGGTCAGCAGGTTGCCTACTATCTTACGTGCAACCCGGCGTTTAATTGATTAGGTTGGCGCGAAGCCAAAATCTAGTTGCAAAAATGATAGCGCTTCTTCAGGAAGGGTGATACCGCCTCGAACCGTGACTTGAGAGGGGATAAGTGCTTCGTCTTGCTTGAAGTATTGTGGTCCTCATTGGTAATCGGTGGTAATTAGTAGGCACTACTTGTATTCCAAGAGCCCGTTGTTGATCTACAATTTAGCGAAATTGTCTTTCAGCCTAGTCTTTGCCTTGCTTGAATCAAATCATAAAGGCTCTTCGACTCACCCACCATTCTCGTTCAAGGTGTTCGGCACGATTCGTTCAAAACGCTTCTCTCTTACAATAAACTCACACAAACATGAATATAATTGATCACGCCTCGATCGTATTGCCATCCTGGATAGTTGTTGCTCGATTGATCGCACGTGTCGTGAGTACCTTCGGAAATACACAAGCCTAGTGCAATCGTTTGTTTGTGAAGAACTTTGGCACGATATGGGCAGACAACGACGCAGAAAGTGGATGGTGTGTCTCGTTGCGACGATCTTCTGCCGCGACGACATGACTTCTCTTATAAGTCGAAAGTAGTCCTTTGATGTATTTGTAGCATGTATGACTTCTTCAGTATTTCCAAAATTTCAAACTTTATAAGGCTAACGTTTCGGCAAGTTCGCCTTCGTCAGAGCATGAAAGCTAAACAACCATTGAATTCTACAATAATTTAATTAATTAATTAATTAATTAATTAAATTAATTTAATTTTTTAACAATTCGATTCTACAATAAGACAAGATAAACACAGACAGTGTGTCTGTGTTTATCTTGTCTTAAAAAAGTAAGAACATATTTACTAGTTGTTGAAAGGCTGTGTATAACATAAGGTACACGCGGTGACAAAAACAGTGGTTCGTTCCGCCACGTATACTCGGACGAATCACTAAGTTGAGTTGACCCCGAGCTCATCAGTGAGTAAGAGTCAACTCCACTTTAAGAAAACTAACAATAACACGATAACAATAACAGATATAATTAACGAAATACAGAGAAAAAATGTTAAATGAAATACACAGTCAACCATCGTATACGGCGAGTGAGAACCATAAATCGCACTTTTATAGATTCCTAAAATTATGTTAGATTTGCCTGTTAATATATGTGTGATACTCAGATTTATAAGAGCCTGTTGTGTTTAGACCACCTTTTTTTAAATGCAGAACTGCTATCAACGACATCCTTATAATTGTATATATATATATATATATATATATATATATATTAATACAACTGTTATGAGCGTACACTAATGTATAATACATACCTTTACATTTGCAGTTATATATACATGAAAGTACCCACATGTAATAGTACACACTTATATACATATACATACGCACAGTTATACAAATGTACATTTTATTACATGTATATGTACCAGGAATGGCATAAGTAGTTATAACTTAACTCTAGACTTCGAGACCCCTAGACAGGTAAGCATCGTCCTATTGTGGAGACGCTTCAACACTAACCTACAACTGCCACGTAGTTGATCATAGGTATCAATCAGTAGTCGATACGTCAGAAACTTCCAAAAACTCGCTTCGAGGCTTTCTAATGAGCCTAATGTGTTTATAAGATAACATTGTTCAATGGCAAGGGAATAATAGTATAAAAGGTAAGAATGTAAGGCAACCAGTTGGATGGATAAACCAACATCTCGCCCCGTTCATGGTAAACTGCGCACCCATCCCATCATGGGTCGGTTTGAACTTATCAATCAAGGGCTTGGGTGGAATAGCGAGTCGTCCCAAAAACCGAAACGGCGAGCTATCAAAGGAAATTGTCTTCGCACATGATCACATTTCGGACTTCAATCAGGGCTTTGACCACGGCATGTGTACATGACAAAATGACAACTTGTATCTATACGACAGCTAGACGGTTGTTTTTTTAAATGGTAGCATTAGTTGTAAGGATGTACCAATTACTAATGATTTCTACTCTTCAAGCCGCCATCATCGCAAAATGAAGAGAATTAATATTACATTGGGAAAGGCACGAGTTTGAAGGAGATCAATGCATAAAGCGCTTCCTCTTGTCAATCTGTTCGCAATTGTCAACGTTTATCTGGTGGCCAGTCAGTACTGGTCAAGTATTAGATCAAATCCGTCTGGGAGAGCCTGCACATTGAAGGGGTCGTCAAGTTCAGCTGGGCTCGTCAACGTCAAAAGTAGGAATGAATCGAATGATACTGCGCTATCATTGGAGAGTCCCTCTTTGGGATTTGTGAATTTGGGAAGTGTAGATACTAGTGTCTATTCCAGTGGTCATACTGATTTATCGGTCGTAGCATTATATAGTGTGTGGGTGAACTATGTAATTGGAGAGGTCATGCAAAAAATTGGAGAAATTGCAACTGCAAGCAGTCAGTTCTTGAGTGGAGTGGGCTATAAAATCCGTTATGGTTTCCCACGGTTTTCTTTGAATATCATTAAATTAGAGAACAGCAATGCAGCGATCAATCAAAGTGAACGATGCTAGGGTCTTGTAAGTAATCCAGCGACTGTGTTGCAGCTCTACAAAAGTGGTGTAAGGACCCAAATGAACTTCATCACTTCAATCTAGTTACGAACCAAAGGAGCTGGCTCGTCGCAACAATAACTAGCAAGTATCTCTCTTACTTATAATACAGTTACTTGGTGCGTTGGTTTGCCAGTTCGTGTGTTTGTCAGCTTGTAGTCTTGTCTGTCTGTCCGTCCCTGGAACTTTGTGTTTACGATAAAGCAAGTGATATGGAAAACTCTCTTCTCTACCAACTCTATGCTACATTTCCTTCTTATATGCAAAGCAGCAACTCGATGTCAAGGAGTAGAGTGAGCACTGAGAAGTGAAGTGAGTAATGTCGAGTGAAGTGGAGACTTCAAAACTGTGATTTTGATCTGGACTGGCATCGTGCTATGTAGTGTATGTTTAAGCAAAAATCAGAGGTGATAATAAAATATGTAAAATCGGAGGTAATAGTTAGGAGACCTTTTTTCAACGTTGAGTGCTAGAGCGCAGATAAGGGAATCAGTCTATTATTGTGCTCAGGAAGTTTTCTTAGCCGAGAATATACAGTTTCTGATTTAAGCTTGAAGAGGGATGGAGTACCGTGGTGCGTGAGTCAACAGAATTCAAGCTCATGCCCCATCCTAGCTTTTTGCACGAGATAATCATCTCACCCCACCCAGAGCAGCTCTCCTCCTGAGGCTTTTGAAAAAATCATATTCTACCGCCTGAAACCGTCTCTAAGCATAAACAGGGTCGGCTACCTTCCTTTTTTGCACTAGAAAGATCAAAAAGCCCAGAATCGATTGTTATTCCTTCATACTGAACAAGACAACCCTAGGGCCTACTAAGTTGGTTGTGGCATGTATACAAGGGGTAACACTGAAGACTTTGTCCACGGCTGTCCAAGGTTCTTCGAGAGACTCTGTCAATGTTCTGTAGTATTTGTACGGGTCAAGGTGAAAATGAAGTCAAGGAGGGGGGAAGGGGGGTGGGGGGCAGGCGAAGAGGCATCGCTCTTTCAGAACTTACAATTAGATCGCTCTAGCGAAGAGAAGGAGGGATAGTCGACTCCGTGAGTCCTAGCGGTGCTCACAAACGACTCTTGACCGACAAATATAGTATCTTCTACTCGAACCTAGGGAAGGAAATGTCAGGGGTGTGGTGTTTGTGGAATGGTCAATTTCTACCCCATCCCAGGTAATCATCTCACCCACTCCAATGCTTCTCCCCTTTTGAGGCTTTGGCAAGAACTATATTCCTTGGCTAAGAACCGTCTCTAACTGGTAAGCATAAAAAAAACCGTCTATCTTCCTCCTTTGCGCTAGCAGGGCCCCCTCCAACTAGATTTTCACCAAGGACACTGAAGCTCACTGCAGTTCAGTCATTTTCACTGGCTCATTACAGCCGCTTTAAGACGAAATGATAGAAGTGTCAGACTTGTTGTCAGACAATGCGTGTCTCTTGATATTATCACCCACAGATCATGGATAAGGAATAAGAGCATCTCTAGAAAAAAAATCTGAATAACTAGCTTTAAGGTGTGGAAAAATCGAATTGGAATCAGGAAAAGGAACAATTCGAATTATAAAAAGGAAGATAACCCATACAGTCCAATGGTACTCGATATTGTTGAAACAGTACCCTCCTCACCTTTGTTGTCTGCCTAATAACTGGAGTAATTCTCACGAGTATGATTTCATATTAACAGTTCGATTCCCAAATACGACAGCTCTTGCTCTATATTTTCACTATTGAATATCCAACAAGGCTTTTATTCTAGGCTATTACTTATTCAATATCCATGAACATCTTTTCGTAGCTGTGCGTCAATAAAACGACCACACTGAATTCTCACGAAAATTATGGTGTTTACTCAAGCCATCATCAGAATCTTCACTAAGTTTCCATACAAGTCACAAGGCATTTGTATTTGTTCCTTGACTCCATGGGTTCCCAGAGCATGGCTAATAGTATAGCTTGTGTTCCTATGTTGCATCTGCTTGAATTGCATGCCTGCAATGGACCATCGCGTTGAAGAATTGAAACTGTTACTAAGAGAACATGTTCATGAGAATACGACACCTTGGTCACTCATCGAATTCGAATAAAACTCAGTGTAAGATTACGGTACTTGCGGCTATACGCAATCGCAGACGGCCACCGTGGTCAGAAATAAAAAGTGCTCCAGTTGGCCACTTTCAACATTCCAAAAGCTTTTTCAGCAGTTTTATTTTTTCTTCGTGATTGATGACGATGAAGTCCTGCTGAGTTCAATCTCCCCGAAAGCTAACCGCGCTCCTTAGCTTGAGGTGCTGCGATGGATTTCAACTTTACCTGATCTATAACGAATTTTATGGCTCACTGTAAGCAAAACTTGGGCGGATCTACCCCCAATTTTAGTGCTTCACATAGCTTTGATATTCTTCCACCCACATACACCGAAAGTCTACGTAGGTGTACACGGAGGGTTATAGGATTAAGTAAGTAAATAACCCAGTGGCCCGTATGCACAACTCCCGGGGTAGGGGAGGGGGAGGAAGTG
>UZAF01016774.1:0-42325 GCA_900617895.1 Haemonchus placei
GACGTCATTGCCCCCGAACGAGGCGATATCGGAATGTTCGAGGCTGAACGTTCTCTATGGCTCTCAATGGGACAATATTTTTTTTTCTACGACGGAGCGCCTCTCTCTCCATTATGTTTTTTCACGCCTTGTTATTTTTCGTATTCATATCCACAAAAGGAGGCTTAACAGGATACGAAGAATAACAGAATGCGTTAAAAAAAAAGAAAAAGGCGAGAAAAAAGGTAAGCGCATGGCAAAATGCCAGAGCTCCTAAGAGTACGAGCCAGTACTACTTAAGGATGAGCAGCAGCACAATTTCTACATTGCGACCCATAGCGCCTTCTGCCTTCACCCTCAGAATTTGAGAGTAGCGAATACTTAAGTAATCAGGACATCTACGACATAGCAAAAAAAATACTCTGGAAAATGATTCTCAAATGAAGAAGCATTCCCGAATTCATCACCCAAGACAGTGCTCAGAGTATGTAGCCTTGCTAGTTTCCTCGGAAGCGCAATGAGGCGCAAATAGTTCGGTCTATTTCCAGAATAAGGCACAATCTACTATAAATCTACTACCGTTTTATGAGTTTTCACTGCATTACATAGCCCGGATCGGGAAAACACCTGCAGTCCCGCAATTCGGCAAAAAAATGTAGCCATCCGGATGCTTACCATGAAGCCCCCTTAGGACTTTTTTCTAAAACCACTTTCTAGAATAGGCATCAAAATGAGCTAAGAATGACGTTTGCCCTTTTGAACAACTCGGAACAATAGGTAAATCTGAAGGAATAAGTTCAAATCGTGAAAAATGTGTTGTCAAGTCACCATAACGATCATACAATGCGAATAGTGATCGTAATTGACTGAAGGTTATAACCTACATTCGACGAGCGCCGACCTTCCTCCGGACAGAATACCTTGTGGCAGTTTGCCTCCTGGATTTAGGCCCTTGAGTTGCAGCACCGTCTCGCTCTCGTGTCTTTAAATGCGAATTCAAGCACTTTGTGAATTTACTTCTTACTGTTTTCAATTTCAAACGTCTTAACTTTACTCGAGAAAGGAGAACTTTTGTTATGTTAATATTTAAAAAAAAACACCGTGCAAAACAGTGTATTGTTGTTGTATCACACCAGAGCGGACAGGCGCATCACATCTCAAAGAAATCAACGAATTCACATCGGGTTAGAGGGCTACTAAAGAGGACGACAAACGCCACAATGAGATGTTTCCATCTGACTCGGTCCGTCGGATAGGTCGGAAGCGAACAGTCTCAGTCGGTACATTCGATTGCGAGTAAGCTATTGCACCTACCCTCTTGTACTCCACGTCTACCCTCATGCAGTATGCCCAACGGCAGCGTACCAGTTGGCGTGAGACCTTTAAGTGCCAACACCGTTTCGCTTTCCTCTCTGAAAACAGACATGAGACACATGCGCCTGACACACTCGGCACACAAACTTACTGTACTGTTAAATCCATAGCCACACGAAAAAATAATTGATTACAGTAGAAGCGCTGGCAAAGCGTGAATAACCAGATAGACGGTTAGAACATATAGCAAAACGAAACTCAGAGTCACAACCATCTAAGCTTCAGGGATGCCACTTCATAAGCGCTGTCTAACCCCTTCTGTCCACTGTATTCTCATAACTTAGCCGCAATAACCCTCCACCAAATGCTCGTTACACAAAACAAAACATTTAACCTCCCAGATAGCTCCAGCGTTGTGCAAATGTACCCGCCGCAGAGAGTGGTTTGCGCGGTAAATGCTCGTTCGGTCTTTTTGCTGTGGGTCAGTTTAGAAGGATGTTCCCTCGAACATGGGAACACTACTGTACTCTGCTCTTCAAGCTCAGCGAGACTCTTTGAGCTATTCTTAACTTTGCAAGAGCTTAAGTGTGCAGAGCGTATTCTCAAGGAAAGGTTATTTCGTCCTAATTTGGGAAGATATTCATGGAAAAGTTGAACGATGCCGAGCTCAGTCAGGGCTGTGCAGAAATTTTGCGGCAGATATGTTCTTAAGTAAGCGCTCCCTCTGCTGTCTAACCCGTAATATCGGTAGATGACAGACACCGACGGATTCATTATTATTTATTTACTAAACCAAATTTTATAGGGGCAATGAGCATTGATTGAACTTCTGAAAATCAAATGCTACGTAATAATAAAAGGACCGAATCCAGACAAGATTTCAAGTAATGTCTACTTCATGCCTCATGTTCTTCCACCAGTTCTAGGTGGCGACACGGTATGCGGCGATGGGTCCGCGCGTAGGAAATCATGGCAAGATCTCGTGCCAGCGAGCCCACCATTTCCGCCCCATGCCGTGCCGATCACGTACATCTAATGCTGCTGTCCCGGAGTAGAAGGTTTGAGCAGGCAAGGCTGTAAAGCAGAAAGGAGGATTAAGGGTGTCATTGCATAGAATTGATCATAGTAATTGAACAGTACGCAATGCATCCGTGTAAGATGATTCGGTAAGGAGATAGAAGGTAATTAACTAGAGGTTGTCGCGTTCTGATATTGAAGGACACAGAAAAGAGGAAGCGCATATGTCGGATCAAGTGTGCTGAAAATTCACCGCAGCCTTGACTCTGGTCCGGAATAGCTCATAGATTCCACCCCTATCTTCTCAGAAGAGGACGAAATTTGCTACCACATTTAAGGGTACGCCTCAAAATCAGCTCTTACCGAGTAAAACTTTTACGGGACTTTCAACGTCATCTAGCAAAGCTTGAAGAGCTGAGATTCAATGTTCCCCAGCTTCAAAAAAAAATGAAAAGAAAACTAAGTTCAATGCGCAAATTCAAGAGTCCCTGCGGCGGGTAATGTATTTGTACGGGAAACGGGAAGGAGGCTAACACTAGGGAATAACGCAGGGGATTCCGGTATCTATATCATTAAGACACACCGACAGCTCGGGGCATTAACACTCTTCAAACTGATACCGGGTGAATGAAACTCAACACATCATCAGCAATAAGCCCTCATGTCTCGTACTGATTGAAGAAAAAACAACAACAAAAAAACGATTCACTACAAACTTTCTATCTAAAAGGTAACAACAGAATACAAATACGGTACCTGAGCACAGAGAAAGCACGCGCCATTTTTCCTATAGCCCGAATCTTGTGTCGGATCACCTCTTTTCGTGCTGATGGTACTCCACCTGAAATCGTGAACACTTCTGAAACAGGCCTTGGCAGCTCACCCAACCTCGGTTCAGTCGGATTACACATCGCTTGGCGCAATCTTCGCATGCGCGGGATTTCAAGCGTTATGTCAAAGATGGCCGCTTGGACGAATTGAAATCCTCTCAAAAACAGCTTTTTGTGCTCAGCTTACGTCTGATCTTCTTACTGAGATGGAGGATCCTGAGGTCGAGTAATCTAGTCGAGAAGAAACAAATGAACACTACATTTCTAGTACCAGTTTCCAAGTATATAAATTAGAGCCATGAAAGTAAGATGGATGTCCGATGCTGACATGAGAATCGGTATGGTAATTCACTACTTCAGGGTACTTCTGAGACACGGTTGCTTTTCCAGGTTTCCTTTTTTCAACCTAGTGCGTATCAAACGAATATCAGGGGTCTTATAACATTAGTTGGGCTTAGATGACCAAAAAGGGTGTGACAACCTGTTCGTCTTATTCTCTCTTAGAGCTAATTTCTGCAAGTGTTTCCTGGCTTTACTCCTACTTGTAAGGTAGGAAGATTACTCAGGTAAAACTCTAAAGGATAAAGGATAAAGCTTCTAGCGTTAATCAAGGGATCAACCCAGGACCTGAGGTATGCGCCCCCGCACTCGACTTCCATTCAGAGTCGTAGTGGCATAATGAATGCGTATGTAGCCTATACAATGACCTGCGGTGGCCGGCCGATGTACAAGTCAGTGCTTTTACCCTCCCAGACTAATGGTAAACTGGAACCAATTAACCGTCCCCACAGGAATGGAAGGCTTGGTTATCCTAGGCGGATATCGGTCCGAAATTCGAACCCCTGACCATGCGTGTGAGCTAGTGCGTCAGTTGCCACTACACCACCTCCACCCGGGTAAAAGCTTATCATTGAGTAGAAGCACCTCCTAACACCTGAGACATCTACTTTTACTTTCACAGCTCTTCTTCTGTTCCACTATATGTAGCCTATTCGAGAAACGTGACATAACGCTTGAATGCAGGATCGTACCCAAATGAGCAGTGCCGTGTTGCTTGCACACAAAAGGGATGATCGCTAACTGCAGACCTCAACTAATCTCACGAAAACCGCCACGAACGCGACATGGAACCGAGGTTGGTTTCGGGAGACTGGCATCAAAATGAAAATTAGAAAAACACTGCAGTTAACTACAAATCCAGTTCAACTGAATACATGGAATGACTGAAAAAATCGAAAGGAAAAAAACACTAGCACTAATTACGGCTATGGAAGGCGAAACTCGACGGTGGCCACGAAAGCATTTTGGTGGTGACGAGCTAATGAAAAATTGGCAAAAATAAATTGCTCGTGGGTCACGGGGAAATATGGGAAACGAATGAATGGCTGTGCAAAAATGCTAATGCGATAGGTAAATGCCGAAGTTCCTCAGCGAAAAAATGCTGCTGCAGCTATGGACAATGTACAAAGAAAACCATTCAGCTAAAAGCGCACAATGGCCACCTCTAGGAGAGGCCAGCTTGCCCTCCACACTTCATTTCGTTTTACACTACATTACCGCTACACTAGCTGAAAGTAGCCTAGCGGTGGCGGTCAGATGGCGGTCGTATCAGGTCGGCGACTACGAACAAAGACCATGTAGTAAAACGTATCATTACAGCATGCCAGTGACTAGTAAACATGCAAAAACTTCGTACATTCACTGATTTCTTTATTCATTTTGTTAGCTTTGTGCTGCCAAAGAAAACAAGACCAATATGTATTAGTCATGTCGTCCAGATACGGTTGGGACCTCTAACACGGAACTATGCTCACAACGCCGGCACAACGAAGGTTAAAACAAAGATTATTTGTAAAATATAAAATTTGCATAAAACTTCATATTATTCGTAAGGAAATAAGATAACATACGTTAGAGCAAACGTTCTGGGATATAAACGCAGTAAGCTAGAAAAAGTTGCTCTTTAGGATGAACCTCCAACTGTTGGTCAACTTCAACTGTTAGACAAACTCAGGAAAATGACAGCCCTTTGTGCTCCAGGGACAACGCTCTATTCTGCATCTCCAAAATAATCATCGGTAGGAACGCAGGAACACTTGAAGTGAGTTTGGTGGAGCGCCGTTCGATTATAAGCTTCCCAATCAACACGGAATATTCGGAAAGGGGCCATTCAAGTTCTGGAGTGGAATAGTGTTCCCAGGTCTATAGCCTGTTGGTTGCACGGTTGATTGAATATGGGAGGATTAAGACCTAGATCGTTTGCACCACCCTATGAAACATGAAGAAAATATAATGAATTTTGTGGGCTTACTCGGTATTGCATGACATGGAAAGGAAAGCGTTGCGTTTTCCCACACGCTTCGTATGGGTGCACCACCGATTTTTCTCAACATCGATTACATTTTTGATGATTTTCTCTCACTCATTTCCCACCTTTCATATCGAGACGCTACCCCTTTTCACCTCTGCTCAGTTTCCATCAAAATCCGCGCAGAACTTAGAGATTTGTTTTCAGAGCACTGCTTCAGCCGTTCTATGAATTGGAAGTGCAATGGACGAGAAGCTTTTGGAAAAGTTTGCCAACCCACAGAACTTCTGAAACGCAGTGCATAGATGAAGCCATTCATTCGGTAACCCACATCAAGCGTAACGGCACAATCGCATTTGCTTCCAAAAAACCCCACAATACTCAAATGGACAAAGTCGGACAGTAAAAGGACTGCATGCTTTGTTAACAGGACAAGGCACACAAGCTTGAATTAGCTTCTCTGCCCGTCATGACTGTTCTGCTCCTACCACTCTCTGATGGTAAAGAGCCAACGTAAGAACAGTCACGGTGGGCAGCTGCTATTGATAAGTAGCGCTACATAAAATAGTACTTACCGTCGCCGCCTGAGATAGCATGAAAATAAAGAAATTAGATGATACCGAAAACCAAGAGAAGTGATGATGGTGATTGAAGATCATAGTTCACATTCACACAGTACCAAACTTTTGAAAGGTCAAAACATATAGATATTGTTTAACACCGAAAAAATCAGAAAAAAACAAACGCGCCGGTTAGAGCTGAGGCTGTGACGTTTTTGGGCACGGTTCCACATGATACCATTGCGATACAAAAACAGGGGCAAATCACCAGCTCACAGCCGGTGCCATGTTTTGCCTAACAGGTCACTTCCGACAAAACCGCCTAACAGAGTAGTGGGCCCGGAAACCCAATGGATAGCTTGCTCATGAACGTTAACTTCACGCCCATTAGGAATTAGAGCTAGAATGCAAAAGTAGTTAAGATTGAACTCTTGAAAAAGAAGAAGGTAGAATTCTTGGACCTGATCATATCCTTTCGCAAAGTCCCCACGCATTTAGCCTTCACTAAGGAATACTGTAGCGGGCGACCAATTCAAGAACTGATCCCCGGGCTATGTATTTCCACCTTGTACTAACATATCACCCTATTATAATTACTAACGGGACAATTGGAAGCGCATGGTATACCCAAAACCTAAGAAAACTTCTAGAGAAAGTGTAAAAGAGTGAACTCGTTAACCCAAATGATTGTGTTTTAATTGCTCATAAATAGGTGATATCGAAGAAAGAGTCCCGAAAGGTCTTCAAGAATCAAAAATATCGCCCATATTGTGCGAACAAATGATGGCACCGACTGTGAGATACTGCAGCGAAATCCTCTGTACTTGTATTTGGGACATGGAACCGTACCGGAAAATTTTTCACGACCAAACAGACTCGTGAAATACACTGTTATTTCTCGTTTACTAACACAGTTATGAAAAAAAGGGTAGATACAATATAACATATCGACCCCAAACAGCATGCGTAAAAACCGCAATTGACACGCCTCTAGAACCGCCTAGTGTGCATATTCAAAAAAAAGTACAGAGAACAGCACGCCTACCCAGAGGGGGGACAGAATACAGAAAAACGACAAAAAACGCACGACAGATTGATAGGAGCAAGAAGAAAACACTAGCACTTTACCATAAGGACTACAAGTATGGTTGTACAAAGTTTTCTGCAGGGACTGACCTTCCGCATAAGAATATACGCTTGTGGGAACAATTTTTTTGACTACGTGAGATTTCAGAAAGGGAACGCTAATATCAGCAACTGATTGTCCTAATCAGGCAGTAATCCTTTGGTTTTTTGCATTATTGTACCGGACCTTACTTCGCTTTTATGATGATCTGATCTGCCTGCAGGATAGCCATGAGAAGGAAGCGCCGGGAGACGGGCGTTAGGAACGATTTTGGGTAGTCGATTCGCCGCACGCGGCTGTCGCGGACCACTCATTCGCCGTTATTACAGCTCTAGCGTTCTTCATACAGCTCAATCGATATGCGATAATTATTTTATGCATAATTCTACTATTAGTACTTTCGTTCTCGTACTTCTTACCTACTGCTGCATCCTGTTACATTCCTTCGCGCGCGACGTCCCTCTAACTGCGATGCGACAATTTCGTTCCTACTGCAACACACCCGGAAGCGCCAGATGCCGGGCCTTCTCGTATGCCTAACATGACGCTCTATCTATTTGATGCCTCACCGTATCCGTAAACTATGCATCTGTAGCCAAATATTTTCAAAACTTCGTATAAACGGGTCTACAAGAGTAGCAGATATCGACAGTCTGCCTGCTCGGGGAATGTGGGAGCTGCACAGGCTGGGATCGATATTGTGTAAATGCACGGATTCCACCAAATAACGGATATTCTCGATCCGCAATATCTCGAAAACAAAATGCGATTGACCATGAGGATCTAAATAAACCATGAAGATTTTTACAGCAGCCTTCGAAAAAGATTGGCCCGAAGAGTTCCAAAAATATGAAATCCCGTGGGGTGCCAAAACTCCAAAGTAAAGCAGCACCGAATGACAACCAGTTGCTAATAACACTTTGTATAAAAAATCCTCACTCAGAATCGAAAACATCGTATGGTTCACTACCTCATAATCACAATAACACAATTTAATTTTAAAAGGATAATAAATTATCTACTACAAAAAGTTCGACAAGGGTGTAGAACGCACCTTCGAATGTGTCGTCTCCGTCGGCCATCAACTCGTCATCGGAGCAAATATTCAAAATGTGCACCAACATTTCCGTCACTAAATAGTTGATTCTGGTAAGTGACTAACAGGATCTCACTGTACTTGAAATTGAAGGCCCAAAAATGAAGAGGTCCATGGTGCAATTTCAGTAGCTGACTTCTAAGTTCAACAAAACAACAGAAGAGTTCGCGGTTCTTCTATGGAGTGGTACTAGTACTCTGCGCTTGGTAGTACTAGAGTAAAGTGAAGTGAACTTGTCATGTTGTGGTAGCTAACAAAGTCATGCCAAAGTGAACTCAAATTACACAATCACATCACGTCATTACTCTAGTAAGAGGTAGCTGTAGTGATTTCCTTACCGAGCCATTGAAAGAAAGAAAATCGTGTTTGCTTTTTTCCAGGATCGTATATACTGCTAATCTTGTTGCATGAAATAAGCACTACGACCAACCTTTCTCGCCCACAAAGGGTAGAGACCAGGTGAACACATCCATGAAATTCGGCAACCAATATGGATGTGGACTGCAGTTAAATTGCCGAATGTTCATCACATTATTCTCGTATTTCAGGATAGCCGCTGAAGAAATCAAAAATCATAAAAATGAAACCTAGAGGCAGGCCCACTGGGCAGGACAATTTTGAGGATGAAAAAAGAAATGCAAGTATGGTTGACCAGTAGGTCATTTAACAGCAACATATGTCGCTGGTCTCGATGCCCACTCTCTAAAAGAATTCATCCAATCAAAACATAGGTAAACATACCTTTGTTGTTATATACATCGAGATAATTGGGAGCACTAAATATGGTAATGAGTGAAGGAAATCCCGTCGCTTGCGATTTTCGGTACATACGATACCTGAAGATATACAGATTACCAGAGATTTTCGAAAAGCACTTTTATCACCATGGGGAAGTTAAACTTGAGTACAAAGAAAGACTAATGATTTCGTGTCATACTTACCCCGCATCCTGAGCTTCGTGCGCACGTATTATGGATAAGAGGTTGTTGTGTTGAAGGAAGTCACAACACGCAGCATAACTGAAAAATATGAATTTGGAAAACCAGAGGGGGAAATTCATTTCACTAACAGCGCTCTCAAACCCTGGCTATTTTGATGTCAGCCTCACTAGTTCCCTGATAAAGCCCATTCGTACGTATAGGAAAAAAAGTCGTAGACCATTGTTACAGAATAGAACCACACAAAGTAGCTTTGAAAGACAGGAACGTGAGTCGGTGTCTGAGTCACTCGCATACTTCTCCCTCACCATAGTTCGTCCATACTCCCTCTACTCCCAAACCACACCCCATAGCATAGCACTCGGGATGGTGATCTGATGCGCCGCGCGCTACTTGCGTGGAAAACGACGATAGAGTCGAAGTGGTCCCTTCGAGACAGAGCAGTTTATTTCCAAAAACGTAGGGTGAGAGCAAAGCTATGAAGAGAAAAGTTTTGATTCAAAACAACATCAGATACCATTCGCTAATTTCCAGGAAATTAAGAAGTCATAAAGACTCAAAGATAAGCGGCAGCTGACTTATGGGAGACAGTGGTGCAGGTTTGGCGAAAAACTGCACCAGAGCAGAGCGAGTAATGTACTGGATAACACATCAAACGAAACTTGTAGTAAGAAAAAGAACCTACCGTCATGAAAAGAAAAAAGAATTGAATCAATTGAAACAATGTCTCACCTATAGAAGTAGGAGCATCCTCGTACCGAGTTGTGACTAAACTGTTCAGCATTCCTCTCGCTACCAAAATCTTCTAAAGGATCCGACCATAATAGGTCGCACATCGGTCCAAACGCTGGGGGCTCTTTGAAACGATCCAACTAAAACAAAAATTTCTATTTCATACGGATTTCCTTAGGAAGTTTCTCACAGAAATCAGCAATCACGGAGAATGGTCCTCTGAGGACTGTTCTAAGATCAGGCGGAACTACCGCAGTATGGGCCCTCAACTATCAACCGCTACGCGACGGTTTTCATGAGTATAGAG
This sequence comes from Haemonchus placei, assembly GCA_900617895.1. Taxonomy (NCBI): domain Eukaryota; kingdom Metazoa; phylum Nematoda; class Chromadorea; order Rhabditida; family Trichostrongylidae; genus Haemonchus; species Haemonchus placei. The sequence goes on from UZAF01016774.1 coordinate 10,208, forward strand.
TATATGCTAACAGGAGACAACTTACCCTTTTAATGTCGTCGAGGGTATGAATTTCAGGCGAAAGTCCACCATGAACACATAGGAACTGCTGGTTCATCAACGCTGCCAACGGTAACGCATCGAACGAATCCATACAGGCATCGTACACGCGCTCCGAATACTTGATTTTGCCTGAATAAACAAATTTGAAAATAATTTTTTTGCAAATTGACAAAACAGTACCAGTTATTGCCCTTTATTCGGACAGCAATACCGTTGGAAATGAATGTTAAGCGAACACAGACAACATGATATTTCCGGCGATGGATTTCCTTATTCCGGAGGTGAATGTGATTTGTTCAGTTCACACCCCTTGACCGAGCAGCACTTAATCTGTTTCCGTTTCGTAAGTTTGTAGGAATTTGCAGGCTTCTATTTCCTATTGAAAGTGCTCGCGACAGTTGAAAAAAGCTTCCAGTAAGAAACCGTCAGTTATAGGGCTTCATCAAGAAAAAGCAGGGATTCCTTCAAGACGTGGTCTGCCCCAACAACATCGGGAATTGAAAATGGAATGAGGATATGGGGCATTTTGCAAAAACAGCAAAAATCTGAAGAAGTTTAAACATTATAAGCGGCATCTAGGCTTTGTCACACTAAACCTATGACCGCCGAGAACGATCCTAACTTCAGTACTAGTGCTATTTGGCGGTATTCCAAGAGGTACAACTTCGCAGGTACTTCTGAACGCACATGATATCAGCAGCAAAGCCTCGTCGTGGGTCAAATTTACGTGGCTAATATTGCGTAATAGGCAGTCGGCTCAACCAAATGGCACAATTTTCGACAGAATTAAGGTAGCTAAAACAAGCTGAGGTAGGGATTCAGAAAGAATATCCCCATACCTTATACAAATCACCCACACAACCACCATCAACCAAGTGACTTTCCTATCCCATGAGAACCACGATGGACTCCACTAAATGCCGTTTCTTTACATAAACTGAGTATCTGCACTACTTCCAGAGTTCAGTTGCTTCGAACAATGTTTGAATTCTGAGTTTTCCCTTGCTTAGTACAGAGAATCTATATGTGGTCTGTGCGTTCAGGATGCCGCTGTCGCCAAGGCGACCATGACTGGCAAAAGCTAATCAGAGCACACGATATAATCCTAGCATCCGATACGTCACTACAACGCAATCCATTATCATTAGAACTCAGCACTCTTGCTAGTACTCCAATCTCAAACTAGAGTTAATCCCGAAATAAGTCCAGAGGTTTAGGGATTGAATCAAAAAAAACTCAAATCCTATTTGCAACGTAGTGGCATTCGAACACACATTCTGCTAGACACTTGGGGGGTTTCGACAACATGGAATTGCAAAATTTCAACTCATATACAGGAGTGATTGAATGTTTTTGACAGGTAAAGGTGAGTCCGTTCAATGAGCTAGGATGGAACCCAGTCAAGTGTAGGTAAAACATTCAGACACTCCACCCTGAGCCAGTAGACTTAGGTAGGGATCCACATAAGGTACGGTAAGCCCAATCGAATAAGTGACCTTGCTAAGTTGCTCAACAAAAGGTTGCCTAGTTGCCAGGAGGAAAGCAGGATCCTAGAGTCGTTAAAAGTGTTGGGATACAATCTAGGCAAAATACTAAACGAAGAGCGCAGCAATATTTTCATAAAGAAGGATGGAACAACTGTTTTCTTGACATGTCCGAAATGGGTTCGGTCCACATAACTCGCATTTCGACCTCTTGATGGATGACAGGTCGCAATAAAGGAAATACAAATGGCTCATTGAATCGAAATCCTATGAATCTACTTTGGAAGACACATAAATCATGATCAATAATAAAAAAAAAATAGGAAATTTAAGTTGGGAAAAGAATTGCACCACAGTTTCCGAATTTCAGAACAACTTACATTCTTGTTTGAATGTGAAGTATTCGGTAAGATGACGACACTCGTGGTTGCCCCGTAAAAGGAATAATGTGTTCGGATAGCAGATCTTCAATGCCCAAAGGTATAAGACGCATTCAATTGAAAAGTATCCTCGATCAACGTAGTCACCCAGGAAGAGATATTTCGTAGAAGCTGGTGAACCACCGACCTTAAATGCACAGTAATAAATAGTAAATAGTAAATTAATAATAATTCAGCAACTGAAAAAAGCTTGAAAACCTGCGAGTTGATAGAGGGAGTCAACGACTTTTAGGGCTTCAAATGAAAACTTTATGAAGAGCTCACTTTATGAGGGGAAGCAGGCCACCAAATTCTCGCAGGTTCCAAAATCTAAAGCAACAAAGGCTTAGTGTAAGATACCTCGAACAACTTCATCAGGTCGTAGAATTGCCCGTGAATATCGCCACATACTGTAACCGGCGCTTCAATATCTAGCATAGTTTTTTCCTGCCGAAATAATGCTGTACATTCCTGGATAATGCGTATGGCCGCGTCTTCTTCAATTCGACCCTCCTTAAAATTTGACCTTTCTTCTAAGGAAAACAGATATCAATACTGAATATGGAAGAAACTTCCTAATCATTTACCTTAATAAAATAATCTCTGAGAACATCATGGCGAGGTTTTCCCGTCCGCCGATCGAAAACCTGTTCTACATTCAACCGATCCGACACCGGATACTGCACACCTGGAAAGAAGAAATTGAATCAGTCGGGCTAATGAACCCTTCGCAACCCCAATTTCCTATATAACCATTAGATACAATCTTTTTATACTTCTAGTTTTTCTGTGTTTATTGTCATTCCTGAGCATTAGCGCTGCGCCCGGAAATTCCCCTCGCGATGCACAATTCCATGACAGCTCATTTTCACAGCTGCCCCGCACGTCACATATGCTGCCTTCAATAATACAACGTCGACTGACTTGAGGGCTTGATTCAAAACTAATTTGGGAGTGAGACTTTCCAACAAAAAACAGGGTTAAATCAATGAAACAATCAGAATTGCCTCTCGATACCCCATTGACCATTCCGTGGATGGAGAAATAATACTACAGAAATATAATTTCTCCTCAGCTTATCTTGCCTCTGATTCCCTGTAGCCCTGTTCAAAATCTTCATAGACTTCAGCCCTTTCGTTTCGAATGTTTCCACTCCTGCAGATTCGCCTCATCCGCAGTATTGTTTGAAGTTTGCGCTTAAGCGAAGTACTGCCGCATATACTTTTCCGTCTACGAACCCTGAAATCCGCTCAGAGGAGGTGTGTGTGTGTGACCAGCTCAGACGTGCGGATAATGCCCGCTTAGACAGCATACACTAGTTGCTTGCCGTCGTGGCTATCGACCGACCGATGAACGAAAGAGAGGAGCGCCTTGCCTCCTGCCTCCGTCCGCTGTCTCGCTGCTGCTATGCTTCGTCGTCCTTCGAACCTCGCCTCTGCCTTCTCCCTCCATCCACCCCCACCCACTCTACGTCATCCGCTGAAAGCGACTAGCCGCCCGTCCTAGACCGCATTGCTGCACAGCACATCAATCGGAAAATGCGCACCATTTCAATTCAAGCTCAATTTGCAACGCCAATCGCTTCGCGTCCACCACGGAGGAGCCGCGCACATCGATTCAGCGCCATGAACGGCACCACTGTCGCCTATGCGCAAAAACTCTTAGCAGCAAATGAAACATGCACAAGCTTACAGGATTATCCGCATGATTCCGCTGACAAAAACGCAGGAAAAGGGAACTTTGGACATAAACAAGCCGACATTTCCAACCTTGCCATTGTGAACAGCGAACCGATTCCATAAAGGACTCAGATAGACTCCTTTGGACTCCGGTGTATAGATGCTAATGAATACCATGCAGTTAAAGATCAGCCAAGTGAATGAGAAAATATTGGATGAGAATTTGAAGTATTCAACATCTTTCCTCACAGAGGATACCCATTATTCAGTACGAGGGGGCTTATCCGAAAAGTTAGTATAAGACCCCCTCGTACTGAATAGTGGGCATTTGCCATGTTCACGCATTTAAATTTCTATAACAGTCCTAGATGAGGGACAACTTCAGGCCCAGAAATAAGAAAAAAAGTATAATTAAGCATTCCACTAAAAGTTCTTGAACATTGAGGCTTCCCTTACAAACGAAAAAGAACTCTGACAGCTGTAGGGTAGAGGAGCCTCATTTTTAGCTTTTATGTATATACTAACACCCTTCAGGAGTAGATGTTTATTACAAATGATGGAAATCAAGCCTTCCATCCCAGATAGCTACGATGTGCTGAGTTGGATTTGAATTCCCCCTATGAACCACTTTCCAACAGGACCCCTCCATGCAACCTTCGTTTCCCGTCATCTCATCCGCCAGCTACGCACCACCCTTCAGTTCTCCCCAAAGGCCGCCGTCATCATTCTATGCGCTTCATGCTTCTCGTCATTTGGCATAAACAGGTGAAAAAAGAGCTCGGAGGAAGGAAGTCTCGGGATTCATGATAGTTAAAGCTGAAATGAAATCCAAACCTCAGCGATTGAATCAGAAGATGAATATGTTTCCTTCTAGATAATGCTTTTTTTTCCTAATTGTATGACAGAAGTCTAGGGTGGGTCTTTGAAACGAGGTAGCAACTGATATGTGATCATGATAAACAGATCGCTGAAAAAGCTCCCACGTGGGAAACCTCTCCCACGCACATCTCACAAATCAAGTCATCCTACCTTATGGCAAATAACTCGTACATAAATTGCTGCTGCAATATCAATCCCTCCCTTTCCACACCAAGCATGGCGATAAATTTTCCCCAAACGCCTACCGAGCAACAAGCGGATGAAAATGGCGGACTACTTGAACGAGCAAAACCTCATTTACCATTCCACAGCACATGCCTAGCAATGCCGTTTCACGTCTCCAAAATGACAGGCTTCAACCAAGCATGACGGCCGCAAAGACGCCAATTACCGTGTTAGAGAAATTGGTGGCAAATTCGGTGAAATGTGAAAACTCCAGCCTACCAGAGTAGCGACCCAGGTATCCATATCAGGCTGAAGTTTTCCATTTTGTTTCGATCAGGTTTGAACAATTGGGAATTCACAGCGATGCTGCCGATCCGACAGCAAGCCTATCAAGCTATTTAAGAAACGTTCAACTTAAAACTAGTTGGGACACAACGGCTAGCAATTTGCGAAATTTCCCCAGGGAAGCAGTTCGCTCTGGAAAACTACTCTAGCATATAACACATAATGATAGCCTAATCTTCTTCTTTCACGACCTGCTCTCTTTTGGGTTCCTGATTAGACAGAGAAAGGGGGAAAATGAGAAATCATGTCCTGATTAACATTGATCTTGCAGATAAATATGTGTAAATAAGTTCCAGTGATATGAAATATCACTGCAAAGCAATTCCTTCAGATAGTAAACGATTGAAAGGGGTAAAACTGAAACAAAGGCATTCGATTGATCAAGAACTGCAACCTACAGAGACATCAGGTGAGTCATCAAACACCTTGAGGATAAAGATTCCACCACTAACGGTGAGCAACAGAGCCATGAAATCGCTATATCGAAAGTACTCGAGGAATTTTTCAGTCTAGGGGAAAACCAGAACTTTTGCCGATGGCAGAGACCAGTTACTTAGAGCACGGCAAGAACAGATTAATGGATGCCTACATTCAAACAATGAACGCCACAATCCAGTACAAAAATCTTCGACAGCAAAGAAGAGAGGCGGTCTCTTGGTCTGGTTGGTTTGCGCCGCACTATTATATATCTGGTGACAACTTTCAAGATCGGAGGGGAAATAGTGGTCATAAGTAGATTCTTCTCGACACCTAGGCATGATCCCTTTGCCCATATTTGTAAAACCACAGGTGTTCATCCCAGGATTCCGAAAGATAGTCTCAACTACATGTTTCTCAAGTTTCGTCGCGCTTCGGCAGCTTTCTAAAAAAAGCCCGAGATAATTCGGCGGTTACGTGAAGAATGAAAGCCGACAAAAGCTTTGGTGAAATTCACCGACATAGAACACATATAGGAACCGAACTTAGTAAAACATACCGTGTAAAACAAGGCAAACTCCTTATAGATTTTCAGCCCCAATTTCTCATAATGAAACCAACAACAGTTTTTGCCCATTTTCTTTAGCAGCTTCCTCAGGATTCCAGAAAAAGATCGGGAACAACTTCAGTTAGAACTGATAACACTCGAAAAATGTGAATTTGAATGCAGTGACAAGTGTTTGCCCATATAACGAAGTTCAAGACAATGAATACCATGAAATTTGTCCCTTTATCTTTGAAGTTTGCCAGCAATTCTACCATTTTTCGAAACCTTCGGGTATTCGAAAGGGGCCCATGAAGGTCTCGAATTCAAGCGGATGCCATTTGACAAGAACCACGCGGAACTCGCGTTTCGTTCAGTTCTCACCTAAACCGAATACGATTCTCAAGAGACCAACTTTGGGCAGCCATCTTTTGCGAATCATGTCGCGGCCCCTGCGCTCGCTCCACTGCTTTGAGCATCATCGGCGCATTCAGAAAACTTCCCGTCAGACATGTGCTTCTCACTCGCCTATTCCTTATGCTTCAGGATTGAAAATGCGAGATTCAAGGCCTACTTTCAGTGTGGACATTCCAGGACTCTTCAATGCAATCAGAAGATAGCGACGGAGCAGGGTTTCTGTACAATTTCTCCATGACAACGTCGTCCCGCACCGCGTAAAACCCATCATATACATTGTGAAAGCTGTGCTAAGATACCGTTCCTTCTTTACTCTTTCTGCCTAAGAACCTCGGCCTTAGCACCACCTTCAAATCGCTCTGGTCGACTTTTCTGTTTCCAGCGGTTTTAGATCTGCGAGGAGGATATCTCATTGACTGAATGCCGTTGATATCGTGGAATGGGATTATACCCTGGTGATTACGTATTCGATCAAAGGTTCACATGATTTTGAGGACTTTGGTGTAAACCAAAGATGAACTTTAATGAACTCCTCAATATCTACCTTACTACTTGGCCAATCAACTAATACCGAGAGCATTGTCAAATCTCAAAAGTAATATGTGTCATTCCCTCAAAATCAATAACTACGAGAAAAAACTCACAGAGCAATAGTATAAGAAAGAAAGTAATAATAATAAGCCAATCAAAATTATAAACGGAAAACGGAACGTCGAAAATGAGAAGGAGTATGCACGTACTTTTCACAACACGCTCTGTATACTGCTTTGTGTCCTTCGCAGCTGTTTGTGAGTTGTTCGGATTACCAGAAGTATCTGAACATTCATAAGATCGGAGACATTATCGAATGACTCCGTACGTTAAAAAAGAGCTCGAGACTGAAAATTCAGAGCTCCATCTGATAACATCGAATTTGTTTCAATAGGAAGGACAGGTCTACGGCTTATGAATCCTGATAATTAACCCTACTTTTCCAACATTCAAGTGTATATTATGACAAAGGTTTTTGCGGTAAATGCTAGAAAGTTTCCTCAAAAATAATAATTCAGTTAAACGACTGAGACTTCAAAAGAAATCTCGTCAAAAAACACCTCTACTCTCAATAGCGGTCATGAATTTCACTAAGTAGGAGGTAGTGACAGATGTCACGAAAGTCACGTATAACGGCCCGAGCCACGATTTCATCCGCCCTTCTCTACTCACACATACATATCGAACTAGGACTCCTAGTAGTGGCTTATTACACTGGGTAAACAATCACGGTCAATAACATACTATGTAATGCATACTCACCTTGCCCGGAGGATGTAGAGGCCATTGGAAATAGTAGACGACGTTGACGAATTAGATAAGGCCCGTGTATTGAGGCGCTCTACCACATACCACTTCCGATCTCTCGCAACAAAACGGGACACCAGCCTGAAAGCACTGACTCATAGAGGCATTTGCTTCAAAAAAAAAACATGGGATTCATGTGACGAAACGAAATTCGAGATATATGCCAGGCCAGTACAATCAAATTGGAACTTATGCACCTAATGAACTCAATCCGTTCAATTATAAGAATCATTGACATCAAAGATTCTTAGACTGACGTGAAAACAAGGCAGAACAACAAAAATAAAAACAAAAAATAATAAAGACGAGAATAGCAGCAGATATGCTTGGTTCTTAGTCACAGACGCAATCGAGTTTGTTAAGCCACAGCTTATGGATGCTATGGGAAAGGTGCTCATAAAGGAACAAATATGAGTTGAAATAAAAGAACAAAAAAGATGCTCGAGCACATTTTGAACGAAAAACCCAAACTGCCATTGACTATACGCAATTAGAATGGTGAAGAAACCTTCATAACTGAAGAAAAATTCGTCATAAAAAGAAAAAAATCATCATGAAAGGTGAAAACGTTAATCTTCTCTCTTACCGAGGTTATTTGGGAGGCTAACTCCGTGGTGTTAATGGCCAAACCCATGCACATGCGGGCAAAATATAATGGAACCAGTAAGAACAAATATTACAATGATCAGAAACAAATCTATCAAACATATGCGCATGTTTCCAGCTGTTGATTCAACATTACAGCGTCCATAATGACATAGAGAAAATGCTAACGGAACAAGTATTTGCTGTTGCGTCCCCGCTTGTCTGCGCCACACGTTTACAACCGAATCAGCTGATCTATCCCCCATGTCATTCTAGCTGGCTGTGTATTCATATGGAACAGTTGTTCAAATGAAATATTCTCATAGGATTATAAAATAGTTAATTACATTAAATTGCGCATCAGTTTTATACAAAACGGAAGTACTGGAAAGAAAAATGAATCTAACAAAATAAACCATTATGAACCACGTGCAATATGCAGGCGAATGGTAATGGCATCAATGAGCATTCAGTGTTACACAATGTTGAAACGAATAACTAGTGTGGTAAGTAGAAAAGGAAGTAGAAATGGCCATAAAAATCGTTTGGCCAAAAAGCAAACACAAGAAAAAAAGCGGAATGTTCACCAATACCATTTTAGGGAGGATCGAGCACAAATGGGGTGGTTGAAGTCAGCTGAATATGAATCTTAACTAAAAATTTCGCAGTCCATTTCGTATGCTTCCAAAAAATCAAAGTGAAAGGTGATGAATTCAAGGAATCAACAAACCATGAAGCATCTTATTTTCAAGATAAACATGAAGCGACCTGAAATCAGATGCATTTCACATGCAGATCTTAAGGCGAAACCAAGTTTTGTAGATTACTGTAGAGCAGATCAAAGATAAAGTAAAGCGTCAGCAAATTCGCATAAAACGAATCGAGAAAATCACTAGCCATAATTATTAGGCTTGCGAGAAGTTGGATTCGTTTCGTTGTTTTGTTTTTTTCTTTTGACTGTTGTTATTGAACCCCACTACGCAATGCGAAAGTTTCGCTAGATGGTGAGTCGTGGGCAAAACTTTGACATCGGATGGGACTCGAACCCGTGCTTGTGCTTTCCGAGCACGGTGCTCTTCATGCCTTATGCTAGTGAAACCCGCATGCTCTCGCCTTCTTTCCTCGCTCGCTTTCAAAGTGAAAATGAAGATTAAGATGCCGATAAAAATGAAAGCAAAAAAAGTAGGGCTAGCAATTCTGAGTAAAATCCATATCCTTTAATCACTGCAGGCTAATGAACCTGACAATATGCACTTATCATTACGAGAAAACGTTTTCGATGTTCCTCTATCAATGAATAAGGTGAAAAAACGCGGTAGTGCGCAAAGCATGTTCAATCGTACATGTCGAGGAAAAGGAAGAAAATTCTGTAATGGGTACCAACTGAATCAAAAAAAAAAATTCTGAACCTATTCCGACAGCAAAATGACAAACAATTCAAGAAGATCGAGAGTATTTGGTACTCTCACGCCAGTTTGTGATTCTGGCAGCTGAACAGACGATTTGGCTTTTGGATCTGGCGATCAGAACCTTATCTTCCAGTATGTTACAGGTTCTAATTACAAAGAGAAAGTGAGAGAGCGAATCAGGCGTTCAGAGAAAGACCAATGAGCCGGAAGCTCGAACCTGCTGTTTTCCGTTGTAATAATTTCTGTGAAGCGTTTAATATAAGCATGACATATGTAATGGAGAACTGCATTCAAAATTGCGTTGGGAATAAGCTAAACAAAACAATAAACAAAATTTGTAAACACTAGGAGATTGTATTACTAGTATAACAGAACGATATGAAAAGAGTAGTGAAAATCGCTTGTGAATAGCACAAGAAAGGAAATCAAATTCATAATTATGTCTCTATTATAGCTTCAAATTATGTTGTACGGCACAATAACAAGTACTAGTCGCAGGTTAATCAAGAACAACACCTCATTCAATAAATTATTGCTATTCCAGAAACTATTCTACTCGTATTACGGAGAAAATATGAAGCAGAGAGAAAATTTTAATTTTTGTATAAGAAATGAAGACATAATTTAGATTAAAGGTCACCGAATAAGTGGTGAGATGATGCAGTGAGAGCGGCTTAGCGGATAGCCAGCTAGCTGGACAGCTCTCTACACCTAAAACGTTTCGGACGGGGGGAGCTCGAGTGCAGCGAAATCAAAGCTCCCGAAGAGAGGACTGCGAAAGCGAATCGCAATGAGGCGCGAGTCAATAATATGCTCACCTTGACGCGCAGCAACACACTCGACACCAACGTATGTGTGTGTGTGGGGGGGGGGTGCCAGTCCATTGATCGCGTAGTAGCATATTAGTGACGACGACCACGGCGACAACTACGACGGCTTCTCACTCGCAATGGCTTCATGAATTTCTAAGGCGATTCGTACACACATATATACACAGAACAGACGTCTATCAATAAATATAAAACAAGCCTTTCGCGTCATCCAATCCCCTTTCTGGGATGCGCCCCGCATCCACTTCCATCCAAAATCGTACTAACCTACTGAGTGTTTTGAGTGCATATTGTCAAGGCGATGTATAAGTCCGTGCTATTATCATCTCACATGAGTTAGAATCAATTACCCGACCTCGGATGGAGGGAAGCTTGCTTGACCTGGGCGGATGTCGAGCCGAGAACTTGCTGCAATGTAAACCACCTCCGCCTCTATGAACTAATATACTCAAATGTGTAAAGTCAGAAAAGGCACAGGAGGTCATGGTTTTTCACATAACTATATTAGGAGCCACTGGTAGTACGAATTTCTTAATACACAAGTTTCGAGAGGACCGAACGTGGGAATTTCTTAATAATCGACTGACACTTTAACACCCAAATAATTCTCCTTCCTGATATTAGTAGTTTGTTATAAATCGGATGCCTTAAGAAAATTCTTTTTACTACAAAACACGAATAAATAATCAAGATTAAGTACCAATCAAGGGAAGGAGGATCTAATAATGTCAGGAAAATCCTTCCCTTCGATTTATCCTCAATTCTATTTCCCGCTTACTTTGTCCCTCATTCCTCCAGTCCGTTACATTCGGGGATGCAAAAGAATGCAAATCAAACGTGGATAAAAGTCAGTACAACAATCAAATAACGCTTCATATTGTTGTTATCGCAAAATTCGTCAAAATACCCATTGCAGCCGGTTGTAAATGACGGTAGGAATTTGAATCTGCCTGCATTTTAGCCGCTGTATATTGCGCAAGGACTCGAAAAAATGATAGTATAAGTAATTTCACTACATCATGAACAATCACACGTTACCTACATTCACTTTAGGTATTTTATGATGAAATGCATGGAGAGATTGCACAGTTCCGAGCAATACCGATCATCATATTAGTTGCTGTTGACAAAATCCTGCTACTACGAAATTGAAGTCCAAACACCTTCTTACGAAATCAACTTCAGGACTTCAGGAAATCTTGCAAGCTCGGGAAGTAAGAACAGGTTGAGGAAGCAAAGGCGGACGGTCTTCCACGAGCGTTCTGGGCAATGGATCATTCTGGAGATTAATCACCGCAACGCCTCCCATGAAAGCAAGTCAATGAATATTTAGAGTGGTATGTTAGAAGTCCAGTGTCTCTAGACTGTTCCTATTCGAGTGTTCAAAAAATAAGCGAAAAAGAGTACTTGGAAATGTTCGGGAAATACTGGCCTTTATCCTCAAAAGGACACAAACGTAATACTCTCACGGTTGTAATTCGTTTGGACTTTNCAATGGATCATTCTGGAGATTAATCACCGCAACGCCTCCCATGAAAGCAAGTCAATGAATATTTAGGGTGGTATGTTAGAAGTCCAGTGTCTCTAGACGGTTCCTATTCGATGTGTTCAAAAAATAAGCGAAAAAGAGTAGTTGGGAATGTTCGGGAAATACTGGCCTTTATCCTTAAAAGGACACGAACGTAATACTCTCACAGTTGTAGTTGGTTTGGACTTCTGACATATGGCTAACGAAAAACGATTACCAAATAGGTGACGTTAAGATGAAAAGAAATAGAATTTGCACAAACTCAGAAATAATCATATGACGTCGAAAATAGAATTGGTTGGACATTAGACGAGATTACGGAGCATACATATGAAACCACGCATCATTTAATTTTTTTGTCGACGGGATCAGTAAAACCCAAATAAAAAAACATTTATTTTTCAATTTTCGTAGTGAAAAGCAATCTGTTAGCCTTGTTGAGCTTCTTTCATGTTCAGCTGACTGGCCGTAGGCTTTTCCCATTCTTTTTCACTTTTTCTTTCGTATACCTTTACGATGCGACCTCAATCTTGCTCCGCGGTTATCAACTGCTAAACTTACTCTGTTCCCTTTTTTCTAGCCTCAAAATACTTTTGAGTATGCTGTATGCTTTTACAGCACTGCCAACAACATTTGTCAGGGGGAAAATTTGTGGCTGATGTGGAAGCCTAGCAAGCGATCTCGGAAAATTTTACCGATTGGAACGCAGATGTTGCCAATTGGTTGCACTTTTTCATGGAGACTTGTCGTGTGCAAGCTCAGCGCTTGTAATAGATTACTGGTAATTTATCAAAATCCTTGCTTTGGAAATGTTTTTCGTCTCAGTGAACCTTCATGAGTTTCTGTTTTACTTTCCTTCTGCTTTGGTTTGCTCGAAGAGAGGAATTGGCTCTTATAAACCAGGCATTGCATTCATTCACCCATGGGACATAGCTATGCAATAATGGAGCTTCACCCCGTCCCGTCTAGAAAAGCCCCAGTTGATTCGCCCTGTGCTTTATTGCTTCTTACAATTAAAGGCGAACTGAAATGAGTCATTTGCTGTGATGAGGAGGGGAGTTGTCATGTGAACCACAGCAGCATCATTTCAATTCTCGAAAGAAATGGGCGTGGGGATCGGGTTGCTGCAGCGCTCGTCGTTCCCGCGGAGGTGTGTCGCGGAGGTTCAATGGGTGATTGGAGCGCGCAATGTATATGTCAAATCCAAATAATCGTGGTATCATTGGGCAATTACGATAGTTGCAGTTTGGAGCCGCAGGACTACTATCAAAGATCTGCCGTTGCGTGAACACAAACTGGGAATTTTTGAGACAAATTAACCGTCTAAAACAGTTACTTAGTTCTAGTTAGGGACCGACGCGCATAAGCTTCATATTTTTTTATAATAATGTGTACTAATTAGTGAAAAAGGTTTAAATTCCATATCCGGAAGATTTCTTTAAGCCGCCCATACTAAGAATGTCTTTTCAGACTATAATAACACCGAGAAAATCTGATTTCACTTTCATACCTTTCATACCCAAAAGAAGCAGGGCGTAGTTGAATATGCGCGGCAATGGTAGAGGGAAGGGGAGCGGTACCAAACTGTATGTACAGTAAGAGAAGACTATAAGGTATTTAACCTCTCAATCTTATGATCACCTCTGAAAATCAATTTTTCCAATCTTGATCTACTCGAAACTAGCAAGAATTCATTAGAATTCAACAGGAAACAGTTTACAGCTGTTCTCTACTTATAACGAATAACACGCGTTACGACCGCCCACACTCTTGTACTCATCTGCGCACAAAGGAAAGCAGGCTTACTCGAATACCCAGGTACTTCTACAGTCATAAACAATCAAAGTAGATGCTCATCGGATTTTTGCGGTTGTGAGAGCAAAATTTCCTCACCCCTCATTTCTTGCACTGGGGTTTCCACCCTTCACATCATTACACCCACCAACAAATGGATGTTAGAGACGATTATTGATTGTATGAGCATAAAGTCAAGAGAATCCAAGGGGATGGGTAAGACAGCGTTTACTGGAGAATCGACATGGGTAAGAAAAAGTTTTCCTCATGTCGATACGAATAAAACAGCCAATCAAGTGGATAAACATGTCGCCCCAGACATCTTAAACTAGCCACAACATCTGCAGCCGCAGGGACAACCGGCGCTATGGCACCAACGATTAAAGCGCTCGCAGTTACACCGAGCGGTCCCTCCCTGCGGCTTTTCAGCCATCACTTACAGATTCCAATAGATTCGAAAGAGAAAGAAATGTTGAGTTCATCGTACTTGCTTTTTGTGAAGAAGGTTTCAGCTCCATTACTGATGGGAAGAGCTGAGAGAAATCTTGATAGCCGCTAATGCCCATGTTCAATAACAACCACCGCCTAGACAAGGTAGGCCTTCCAATAACTTTTTCTAGGCTTGAGTACGCATTGAAAATGGAGCAATACCTCTAAAAAGATCGGCAATTTTCTGTCCTTTAATGGTATGTCATTACATGCCACGGTGGATTACTCCAGGTTAGGGGTTCGAGCAGGAGTGCATATGTACTTTTCAAAGAAGGAAATTTTTCTAGAACATTTCTTTTGTTGGGACTTTTAGAGTCGACAATGTTTGCCAGTTTTTTCTGGATAAGATGAATCAAGAAAGTAAAAGTTGAAGGTAAGTCACGATGCAATGCAAATAGTCAGTATCTCGGGAAAAGGCTCGAAGTTAAAGATCTAGTTTGTCGCATAAGAATTCGGTTTTGTGAGAGCTCGAATGATGTCCAAATGTAAAAGGGTAGGTAATTGAGAGCAGTAATTGCATTTTTGCCAAATGCATGAAGCGAAAATAGAAGGAATACGACCCGTAGTTACCTGGGCGCCTCTATCAAGGATTACATCATCATTTTCAGATCTTCATTTCAGTTAAGACCTGATATTAGCAGATGGATAGCACAAACACGGGTTCAAGTCCCGCCCGAGACCGAAGTTTTGCCCTTAAATCGCCGGGCTTTCGGATCGCGAATTGCGGCGAAATAACAGCAATTAACGAGACATCAAATCAAAACAAATTTCGAAGCTATAGTTGTCACTCAAGAAGGAAATCGATTGATCCGAGAGAATAGAAATATAAGCGGACTTCTCCAGTTCATATGAACCCCTTGGTGTACAAGCTATATTCCTGTCATTCTCTCTGGAAGATCTACATATTTATCAGGGGCATAAGGTCGTCTAAGCCTCTCGAATCATGGGAAACCCTCCTTAACCACCTCTTTCCCTCTTTTAGTATTTCATTTTATCCTGCCATACAGGCGATTCTGAGAATGCCTGATACTTGAATGAATCAAGTCATGAGCCGCGGAAATGGCATGAAAGCTATGTGATAATCATATGCTTAATTCAGCTCTTCTGTCTGTTCTAGACAATGAATGCCCTAGCTTGACATCGCAGACATGGAACTCAAGAATAAATCGAAGTCTCATGATCTCATCCCTAGAGCCAGATAAGGATCTGTGCCCTTGTGAGGAACAGCCTTAAGGCTCAGTCGTAATCGATCTACAGGGAGTAGGACTCGAAATGTCCTACTTAGAATTTACCAAATGGGAACGTTTTATATGGGATTCACCTTACAGGAACTTTTTGCTGTCTGGTTATTAATGGCTTACCATGCTGCCCAATCGTCGACGTTTTAAAATTTAGTGATGTTGACTATTTTCATGAATCTATGTTCACACAAAACCCCTTCTTCTGGAAACAGAAACTGAGGTCTGTTGGGTGAAATGATGTATTAGTCTAAAACGCCCCGTTCGAAACCCCCGTGCTACCTTGATACCAAAGCTTGAGCTATGACGTCCCCTCATCGTAAAAGGATAGATATCAAAAGGAAGAAACTCTTGGACTCGAATCAATTCAGAACAGTTCCTTGTCTCGGGTGGGAGCTGTTACCTAAAAAGATATCCGTAACAAAGTCTTTCATAGTATGCAAGCTATGCTGTTAACAGCAGCCACCCCACCTAGGATTTTAATGGGATCTTCCCACGACATCCTAGGTGGAATTAATGAAAGCGAAAGCTATTGCATATAACAAATCCTCTTGGCAGAATTCTTTTAACAGCCAATCAGTCAAATTGAAGATGTGAAAATAGGAATCGTCTAGTTAGCGAATTCACCAGAATGACATTTTCATAGAAAATCCCATTCTCAGACATGTCCTCTCAGCTTCATTGTCCTCAAAAATGGCAAAAACTTTGCTTCTTTGTCCCGCAACTTGAGATTTCTCTAAATCCGTTTTCCTAGTACTTGAATTGGGGCTATGATGGCTTGGATATCAGTGAAGCAAGCTAGAAGGATCATATTCTTCGGGAAAAGCTGAAAAGTTCACATCCAGTCAGGGAAAGTATGTCGTCAGAAACTCTGATGATGACTGAAGGTTTCGGGTGATTATCCAGCGTGAACTGGGTCTAGGTGAACAAGTGGTGTGGATTTGACGGGTATCCAACTGGTGGCTGCTGGTAATCAAGAACCAGCGAAGAATGTCTCCCAGTTCGATACCTGGCAATAAAGCGGAGTTGTTAGGCGTCAGAATAGCATAATGTTTCTGAGCCATAACATGCTCTTCAGTAATAGAGTAGCAAAAAGAAATAGAATTTAAAAAGCGCCCTAATCATTTCGATAAGATCACCTGGATCACAATGGGAACAATAGAATTCAATAACTGGCTTTTCTGGATAAAGTGGTACCCGAAACGAGCTGGATGCAATGCGTGGGTATTTCCCTTTTGAAAACATTTGGTGAATTGGACGAGACTGGCTAGTTGCCAAAGAACGATTTGTGGAACACAAGTACAAAAACATTTTTCAGGCCTGCACCACAAACCAGTTTCCTTTGGCAAAGCTTCTTATAATCCCTGTAGACGAATTCTATCCGAAAGTTCTGCAACCGGGGAGAGGAGCACTATTGTTCAAGGGATTTGCTTCAGTTCAGTGCTTCAAGGTATTTTTTATCTGCTTACAACATTGGTGGTGATGAAAAACGGTCTGAAAGTAGACTCTTCAAATGAGTAGTACCCTGCTTACAATCCCAGTTTTTGAAGCTCTTCAAACTTAGAAATAATTCATCCCAGACAAACTTGTCAAAAACATTCACGAGAGGGAGTATTAGGTCTTCCTACTCATTGACCATGTCAGTAACAGATGTAAACCTTCGTTGGAAACGGTTTTGGTGATTGTAAATAAGTTTTGAGGGGAAAAATAAGGGAAAATGGGGGTGATTCAGGTTTTATTTCCACTACGAAGATAAATGGAAATGAAAAACGTAAGAAGTAATACTGAGATAAAGAAGTCAAAAACAATAAGGTAGCCTCTGTTTTATCGGGGACCCCGTTGGTAGTGCATCGTGGGCCATCGTACCCGAACTCCCTGTCGTCTAATCAAATTCATCCCATATTCCGCTGCTTCTGGTTCCCATTATGTCGATTTGGCAGCAACATATGGCTGAGTTCAGTGCGCTCTTCAGGAAGTAAAACCGTTAACTCGATGCCCACCTTCTCTCCTACCCGCTGTCTGGGTGATTTGATGAATCTCGATTGCTTGAGACAAAGAGAGCGTCAAGACCAACACTGGCAACGATTCTACAAACAGGTTCTCAAAGAGGTCCAATTGTAAAGGGCAGCCACAAAATCTGTTGAGATCAACAGCAATTTAGGAGCAACGCTGAATGACATACGCCTTCCCTTAGGGGGTGGAAGGAGCAGTAATGGTTATATTAAAGAATTCTAATCGGGTGCACTAAATCTCTGCATCGTCGTACTGCAAAATTAGATTTGGCGTGAGCATTAAAAGGGCATCGTACTATTCATCCGGGAATCGAGACCTAAAGGAAGCGTGAAAAATGATCTGAGCGTAGTGTACTAGACTGCCCCAGACGCATAAATGAGCAGGATCTCCCACTGAATCAATGCTCCTTTGGGACGAAAAAAAGCCAAGGTTTCTACCGTATTATTTACGACATCATCAACACACTGATGGACCTTTTCAAACAGTTTCCCTTTACGATAATATGACTGCCGCAGATGACAATGAAAATTGGTCATAAACGCCTTCTTTCCCAACTCAAATTCTAATTATTTCGGTCATGCCAAAGCCCACACAAGAATTTGACGGCTTTCAAGAAATAAAGTACCTGAGAGGTGTTGCTGCTGATTTGAAGTATTACAGCATGTCATTTGGGTTCAGCATACTCCCAGTTGAGAAAGAATAATTACCTACAGTATGCCAACGTAGATGCGAGCAAGTCTCATTCATTTCTTGATCCCACAGTGTATCTATCCACGGTCATGAAAGTCAAGTAAGAAAGGGTCACGGGACAAGGTCAGAAGACTAAACGTAAAGGGTGACAGAATAAGTCAATCTGGGATGAGATAAATGGCATGTCAGGAAGTATTCCTATGTCAGTGGCATATTAAAAAAACCGGACCACGTCTATGGCCATGCCTAAGAAGTAGACTTCACCGAATGTTAGGGTAAGACTTTGCTTCTGACGACTTTCAAAGGAATCGCGATTTCCAAAGGTTTAGACAAATATAAAAAGCATATAAGGGTAGGAAATACATATATTCCAGTAGTGGCAGGTAAATGGGGAGCACTTTCAGGGCGGGTAGCTAAGGTAGGCTCGGAGTACGATCCTAGAAGTGGCAGTCAGTAGCTTACTTCATAGACCGTGAGTTTCAGAAGATATTAAGTGGTACAAGTCGAAGGGGTACCATGTCTGGATTTACTCTTCTACTCTAAATCGGGAAAAGGTTATCTAGAAGGTCGAAGGAGTTCATCTAAAAGGTCGAAAACCCCACAGTAGTTCCTACTCCCCTCCTTCTCTTAATTGATTACGGCGGTAAGGACAGATATGCTGCTGATTTTTTATGTTGTCCCTCGCTAAGGAGTTAGAGAACCATAGCATTTCCTACGTAGAGAGCGAGAAGGAATCAAGACTCCTTGTAATCGAAGGGAATTCCGGGGCGAAATAGCCAATTTCAGCTCCAAATGACGCTATTTGCAATCGATGTTTCTAAGGATGTATGGGAATCCGAAGGGTATGTAGGCAATTAGACATCGCGGGATTTTTCTATTCCCTGTTGGACGCCTCCATTTTACGTACATATTTTGCAGGCAGAGACGGTTTCAGTCGATCTTTCATTGCATTACATGATCAATGGCAACTTTCTCCAGAGCTAGCCAAAGTACTAAGTACACGAATGGGAAAGATAAATCGTGGTGCAAAGAATCAAAAACAGTTTTTTTGGCCATTAAACTGTCGTTCTCAGGGCGCCGATCTTTTGTATCGTAAATGTCTCACTGTTGACTCTTAAAAGGGCATGTCAACTCATATCCCTATTTGGTCATTTGTACAGAGTAAAATACCCTTGAACTGAGCTCTGTGGGGCCCTTCCATTAGTCATCTGCTTATTCCTCTCCATATTGAAAGACCTCAGTTCAGGGGTTTCACTGCAGTGAGCTGGCAATTAGCTGCGGCGAGGATTATCACGTAGTCATCGCATCGCTTTCATGCCCCTTCTCTGTAGGACTAGAATAATCTTCTCAACACAGAGGAGGTTTCCATGATAACGGGGAAGATTTTCCGCCTCATGCCCTTTCCATGGACTGGAGAATTAATGGAAGGGCAATTCATGGAAACAAGGGGGATTCCAGGTGCAAATGTGGAAAGAGAAAATGAAATGACATGCTAGTAAAACGTTATAAGTGAAAGCTATATGAAAGTTCAGGAGGTGTAGCTGCCAGTTAAGTGCCAGTTGAGTACACTGATAACTTTTTCTCCTGCTCCTTTCCCTAAAAACTATCGCTTATGCGAAGGAATCGAAGATTAGGAGGACAGAACACTTCCTGTGACATTGTGACGACCGTTGGACCAGAACGGCTAGTGACTGGATTCCTCAAGACGTGAAAACACCAGAACAGCCGCCGCACGATGGTCAGAGTTCTTCTTGGAGCTCTGAACGAAAGGAATGGTATGTTTCGTGTCAATGGAGCGAGAATGGTCTCCTAGACTACACTGGCCCGGGACAGAGGCGAATGGAGGCGTTACTGGCACTCGCTCGAGGAAATCGATGATCAACGGGACGACAGGTGGTAGAGGTAATTGTTTGGAAGATAAAAACGGAACTCTTGTTACTGATATACTTGCTAAAAAANAAAAAACCTTGTAATGGGATTTTTGGCTTCTGAAATCGACCCGTAAGTAAAGAGATGGAGATTATATTCACCGATTAGTCATACAAAAATAAAAATGAAGCGGAATCGTACTTCTGAGATGAAGAAAGAAAAGAGAGCTAAGCAGTATGTAAATATTGTATTTAAACCAGGCTAGACCACCCGCGATAGCAGCCGTGTTTCAGTCAACAACTACCCTTTTTGCTTTAATGAAATGCTCTAGAATACTGTCACTGCCACCAGTTCTGAACAGCCCGCCTCGGCGGCTGATACGATGTACCGACTGCAAGAGATTCAGCTGGAGAAAAGTAGCAGTAGCCGAAGAAGTAGACGAGAATTCCTGAAAAAAAATCTTTCAATGTAGTATTCAGCTGAAGAACTGATAAGTCACGACGATGGGAGGAATATCACAGAACCCAAGCGAATAATTGCACTTAGAGGTGAAATATCATAAAAAAATTGGTTTTTTTGGAAGGTATTTGGCAGGAATTTTGCAAAATTTCAGTTCTTTCTGGAATGTTACGGTAGTTTCCATGGAATATAAGGGCACTTACAGTTCTATGTTCATAAACTCCTCTCCTTTCCTCATGTGGCTGCCTCTGCTGTAATGGCTGAACTGCCCCACTGCCCCTCCCCCCGTACTTAACATGAACTACTTCACGAATTCGAATCCAGCCATTCCACTGCTAAAGCCAATTGCAACTTGTACCAAGGATTGACCCTTTCAATTCCTTCTTAACGGCTCTGTGCACACCTCATTCGAATACCTAGAAGCCAAGAAGAAGAAGGTCGAAGATGAAGCTCACCAGGTCACAAGAGCATACAAATGAAAGCCGTCCCTCTAAAGTGTTCCTATGGAACCTTCTATAACATTCCAGAAAAAACGACTGTAAGGAACTTCCGGAAAAAACTTTCTGGGAACTCTAATAATTCGAATGTTCTGAGCAATGTTGGAAGGCAGTGGAAGAGAGAAGGATGGCGCCCTTGGAGGGAGATAAGTAGAGAATTTCGTTGCAGAATTAATGGAGCAAATGAAAGGGCCATTTTCAGTGGAATTACGGCCACTTGTCGGTCGATTTGAGGGTTTTAATTATTGGAGTGTGACGAGCTACTGTGTGCTGAACAGCTTTCATGGGGCGCTGAAGGAGAGACGGCGAAAATGTCGAAAAGAACTCTTTGAAAGAGCAAAACCAACACACAAAAGGATTCAAATTGGATAAAAATGATCATTCAGCAAATGCCGGCAGAGCGAACATGGGAACGGAGGTTAAAATGAATTTCTCGGATTCAAAGCGCCAATTCGATGTCAGTTCCCGGTCCTAAATTAATCAGAAAGGTAAACTAAGCTATTCTGTGGGCGATATCGTCGTAAGCTGTCAAATGCACCCCCCGCAGCAAAGCAGCTTTTATGAAGGTCACCATGACGATGGTCTCCGATATATGTAGCTTCGTCAAGCCAAGAAGCTTCGATATTGATTGTTCGTCAGGTATTCTCACTAACTGGATGGTTGGTAAAGTGCGCTGGATAGCTGGAAGAGCCCGAATAGCTCTCAGCAGCTTTCAGAGTGAACCTCGACTTCAAGAAAAAGGCCATTCACAGATACGATAGATTCTGTTCTGAATTCACGAGGTTCTCAGTGTAGAAAGGCATGGGGACATTCTGGATTAGTAACAAATGGAAAAGGTAATTCTTATTAATAGACAGAACGTTATGAGCTCTTCAGGCATCTCATGAGTAGGTGACACAGGTGAGGCAATTCCTTCTATAGCGTTTCTTTGGAAACTTCGGGGACATTCCAACAAAAACTGGACTTTTGTGAAACTTTGGGCGGATACATCTGATCACGCAGATTGGTATCCGGGGATGAAACACGTCGAGATGTGAGACGAAGTTAGTTGGATTCATAAGTGCAAGAGGAATATGATCGTGAAGTTTTTCATATGTCACCCGGCTTCTTTCTGATACGGGTCCAAAAAGTTGCCAGGTTCATAAAGCGCCCTCGAAGTTCCGTCCCTCGATTGCTGCGCTTTGGAAAGAGTTACATAACAACATGCTGGACTGGAAGGAGTCGTTCCATTTCCCAACTTCTAATAGGAAATGAATGCGTGAATGCTTAATCATCCTGAAAAGGGCATCCAGCAATGCAGCAGAAAGCAAAGAAAACGTGGCGTTATACTTCCGTTATTGGACACCAACATTTGGTGTCCAAGGTTTTTTTGTTGAAGAAATTATAAGCGTGGAAAATCGACAGTATCTGGATTTTCCCTTCAACACAGCGACTTTCCTTTTCCATAAAATCCGTTTGAAACACCAACTTGGTAAAGTGGATTGGAAGGGAAAAATTGAAGGAATGGGTTGAGCTACGAGTGACATACATGAAATAGAAGTCATGAAAACGTTACAGAGGGCTTTCTTCAGGGTAACGGTAANGTAACCATTTGCCTACGGTATCGAATAGATCATACCAAATACGGGTAACAGTGGTAACGGCACACCTAACGATTAGTTCCCCATGAAACTTGGTAGGACCGTCATGATGCTGTTTTACCTGGACACGATGATGACAACAGAAGCAGGGCTATGGAAGCCCGGCTGGCTTTTCAGTCCTGTGGCACTAACAGTTGGAACCTTAGCTGGAGCAGGCATTAGCCATTGGTCTTCAAAGGGAAGGTGTCGGCAGGCAAGCAACGTATGGAGGGAATCTGTTAAAGGAGCGAATACTACTGATCTCTCTCCTCGCGGGCAGCGTGGCTGGGCCATGCTCTTTCCCTGACCACCCCTGGGAATGATCCTCCGGGAACCAAAGTTAGGCCACCGTACCCCTACATGAAAGTTTTGGACCTTTTTTATTTGTATGCATGCCTGTGCTGCACTGTACACAATCCCTTAATTGTCTCAGTGTAGGTGCTTCCCATGCATCTGTCAGGCTAATACTGCTCGAGCGTAGTGAAGGCGATAAGCGATGGAATAATAAGCTGATAGACTAATAGCGACTTATCATATATGAAATGGAAATTTAAAAAAAAGAAATGGGCGGAGCGATGTGACAGAAAAGGAGATAAGCAAATGGTATGAAACAATAGGGAATGGTCAGATAACCGATGGGAATCGGACTGTGGAATTTATAAGGTGCATGAGAAGAGCAATACGGAATGAGGTGACGTGGCCTCCCAGATAACCTGGGAATGAGTTCTGACGACACAGAGACGTAGACTGAAGAAGGGAGCAATCGTAATTGACGCTTTTTCAAGACTTCCCTGCTGAACCCCCGCAACAAAGATCGTTCGGGAGGGAAGCACCATATTTATGGGCAGACAAAATTCTTGGCGAGTCATGCATAACAAAGAATCCTCACCGTCTAAGCGAACGTTAGAATTCAATGGGGATTCAAAGCATCTGTTACACTAAGTAAACATCAGGCCTCAAACAGTAAGTAGGCAGTTAGGTAGTAGATTTTACAAGTGGGGAAGGGACGCCATAAGGAGGTAGTATGGTAGTTGAAGTTCTGGTCAGGACTTCCCATAAGGAAAACCCAGGAGGGATTTAGAGGGTGATAGGGGTATGAAACAAGACCAAAACACTTTGAAAAAGCGGGGTCCTGCAAGATATTGAGTTAAGAAGCAAAACAAAAGCATTCAGAAGCAAAAAAGGCTATAAGGAGGTCAGGGAATAGTCAAATGAATGACGAGTTCAGAAACTGCAAATGGCAATTTTGAAAACATTGAGGAGCTCAGTGGCCCGGCTCAGTCAGTATTCGGAGACGACACTTCAATATCTGGCTAAGGATTTCATTACCCCACTGTGAGCAGAAATGATTGCTTGCTCCGGCCGGTTTTGGAAGACTTCCTAGAAAAGCTTCATCACTCGTCCACCCTCTCCTTTCTGAGAAAATGAAATTCTGCAGATGGAGCTGGTTTTTTGCAAATGATGGATAGCAAGGGAATAGATTTATGTTAAAGGCGGATATGTATTTACATGTGCTCCTGCAACCTCTCCGAAATTGACATCACCGCTGATCAGTACCTTCTGCCCGATAGAAATGAGATAGAAAGATGAAAAGGGCAGATGAAATGAAAAGTCCAAGCCATCGTTACACTCTTACAGTCTACATTTCTCGGTTAATAGTTATCCGCGACGACGTGGGAAAAGGCGAACTGGGATACGGCCTTGTGTTGGCTCATCCACAGCTCTCCAGCTGTTGGAACGTTCAATCCTAGGCAACTTGTAAATCCTCTTGAACCAACAGAACTACTATGTGCAAGCGTGNNNNAAGTACCCAGTCATGTGAGATGGACCGATTCGAGAGGTATTGACGGGTTGGTAGGCCAACCATGGATTAGGCTGAGCGTGGGTGCAATTTTATATCTCATCCAAAGGATCGAGCCTGAACAAAAATAACAGTAGCCCACCCCCTCCCGCCCGAAAGCTCTGCTTCGTGAGCCTTTACTACGTAGTATATTAGAGTATAGTAGTTCGATTGATGGAATTTCTCCAGACACACGAATGCAATTTTTGCTCATAAGGTGCAGCCCAAGTCGTGCCAATGAGGGCGCCCAAGGAATCACTGGGAATGGCACTGGGTTGGTGAATCATGGGAAGACCCTATCGCCTTGTTACGTACGAATACTGCAGAAAAGAAGCGTTCCTTGCAAATAAATAGGATAAATAGTCGCTAGTCCAACAGCTTTCA
This sequence comes from Haemonchus placei, assembly GCA_900617895.1. Lineage (NCBI taxonomy): Eukaryota > Metazoa > Nematoda > Chromadorea > Rhabditida > Trichostrongylidae > Haemonchus > Haemonchus placei. The sequence continues at coordinate 35,181 of UZAF01016774.1, forward strand.
GAGAAGTCTATTAGGAAAAAACGAGGAGGAAAAGCTGAGATCTCAAATAGAAGAGTTCGATTGAGGACTGCATTGGAGAACAGCCGTTTTCTCAACCCGTGAAGTACTTTTATTAGGAACGAAACTTGTTGGGGATAAGCTTCATCCGAACAAAGCTGCCCGGAAGTCAGGGAGCAGCGGGATGACAAGCCCAAAGTTGTGGGTGGAGAGGGTGGGAATGAAAGGGGGATTAAAGAAGTGTCAAAATCCAATGTTTGTTTGATGTTATGAAGTTCCATGCATATATTCCCTCGAATGCAAGCGCAACGTCAGCGGATAAGAGGAGATTAGGAGATGTGCCAATTCTAAGCAAAGGGTAGTCCTCAATAGCATGTGCACGCAGAAAGCCAATTGGGTGGAAACGAAGAAAAACGACGAAATGAGGTAGCATNGAAAGGGGGATTAAAGAAGTGTCAAAATCCAATGTTTGTTTGATGTTATGAAGTTCCATGCATATATTCCCTCGAATGCAAGCGCAACGTTTAGCGGATAAGAGAAGATTAGGAGATGTGCCAATTCTAAGCAAAGGGTAGTCCTCAAGAGCATGTGCACGCAGAAAGCCAATTGGGTGGAAACGAAGAAAAACGACGAAATGAGGTAGCATAAGGGGGATTGACAGGCATGTAATAAAACTGGTGTACTTCAATAGTGGTAAGCCTAGCTTTATGATATGGGGGTGTAGACGAATAACTCCTAGAAGAAATGGGAATTACCGCTCTTTATTTTATGATTTCGACGAAGAACGATGACAACAAGTGAGTGCGGTATGCGTGGTGTGGCATGATGATTGCGGGATGAGGAGTAGAGGAGGAGGAGGAGGAGCAGGAGAGAGGGAGCGGCTGAAGTCTCAGTCCCTCATGGCACTCAACGGAGACGACGAGAAGGCTCGAGGCGGCCGATAATGGATGAAGTCGCGCGGCTATCAGCATAAATCAAGCGCTCGCACGAAGCTACCGCCATCCGGCCTCGGATGCACACCACAGCCGAATTCACACAATCGCTTCCGCCAGTACCACTACCGTATAAGATTGTAAAGCTGGAAGCTTGGTATGCTTCAGTAACGATAGCGATCAGAAGGATAAAGGATGGAACCGTTGGACATCGATCAATCCTGTTTGAGCGATGCGCCGCGCATTCGACTTCTATTCAGAATCGTAGTAGTGTATTAAATGCGTATGTGGCCTATACAATGACTTGCGGTTACCAGCCGTTGTACAGGTCGGTGCTTTTATCGTCCCAGACGAGTCCGGTACCAATTAACCGACTCTGGAGGGATGGAAGGCTTGGTTGGCCCAGGCCGATATCAATCCTGGACTCGAACTCGTGACACACGTGTGTGATAGCACGCGACCTGCCACTAGACCACTCCCCACGCCTTCGTCCAAGCCGCCGTTATACCCTTAATCTTTACATTTCTTGATTTATCGTTAACCACGATGACGGGAGAGGCGGCCCGGGATCCGGTCTTGTGTTGGCGCATCCACCGTTCCCCAGCCTTGATAGCACAACTATTGTCACGCTGTTCCAATCCTTTGTGCTTTAATTATCGAAGAGATCAACATCTTTTTTCTCAAGAAAATTACGTCAAAAGGGAAGCAGGTGACCTTTACTATCGGAGAGTGTCTGTCACAATCATGAGTAGCGGAAATGGTTGGGGACGCTTCCAATCGAGCGCCTCCGAGAGAAAAATGAAAGTTTCACCGCCGAAATTTTGTGCATTTTTTTATATTGAACCGCAATATCACCATTTAGTGACTGCTATTCACTGTTTGCCATCAACGTTTCTCAATTCACTGATAAGATGGGAACCATTTCATAGGCAGGGGATTCAAAAAGCTGTAGAAGAACTTGAATGTATTCAGAATGTTTACCAAAACAAAAAGATTATACCTCCTCGAGTAAATTTTAGAGAATTTATAAAATGACGGAAGCCGGTCCTCAATGGGATCATATTGTCAGCCAAACATTCCCTAACTCCCTTTTAGGGAACAGGAAAAAAGCTCGTTGATGAGGTTTTCTATGTAACAAAAAGGTCATTTCACGGTAGAAGTAAGTATCCGGGGCACGCAACTTACCTTAGGCAAAAAAAACATCCAGGACATCAAAAAAGCCCCTCCTCCCTGAATATGGTAGTTTAGTGAATTACCTACACTTTCAAAAACTTTGGCATACTTCCTTCAGTTTGAAATTGACTCTTTAAGCTGTACAACCGAGATATTAACAAACTTTATTAGGCTGACGTTTCGGTGCCTTCACCTTCCTCGGAGCCTGGAAAGACAAAAGGCACTTGAGAAACCATCCGATCAAGCACTATTTCAACCTACAAAGAAAGTTCAAAGGGCGCGGACTACTAGGAAGTCGAAAGATGTTAGCCTCTTGGAGGCCCCTGAATCAAGTTGACCCGAGGCTCACCCTAATTAAACCGCAGCCACACCAGCTTAGGGTGATCGGTGGACCCCACAGGTCGACTGTCCCAAAGGTTAGTTAACATCTTTCGACTTCCTAGTAATCCGCGCCCTTTGAACTTTCTTTGTAGGTTGAAATAGTGCTTGATCGGATGGTTTCTCAAGTGCCTTTTGTCTTTCCAGGCTCCGAGGAAGGTGAAGGCACCGAAACGTCAGCCTAATAAAGTTTGTTAATATCTCGGTTGTACAGCTTAAAGAGTCAATTTCAAACTTTGGCATACCTCAGAGCAAAGGTAATGGGGCAATGAGTGAAGTCACTCCGGCATACGCCGTGAACTGGCGTGGCACCGAAACATGTTTAGATTCCCAAAAAGGTGATGTGTCCGTAGAGGGAACTGTGAGCCTCTGTTTCTAGCGAGATCTATAGGCAATAACTAAAATTCCAGAGAAGATTCCTGAAAACCTAGTCAGAGCAGAGAGCACCGCAATCATCATAAGTCACGGTGCCACCACTGACGATTAGAGAAGCACGTGTCTCTAACGCCATATGATAAACTATCGGAGAACTCATGACTTGAAGAGCTGTTTACTTTTGTTTTTTTAGTGTTTATGGAACTTTACGAAGCTACAAGAACCAGGTACTTCCGAGCGGATCGTCCTTATTGATTAACTTAAGACCGACTTTTATCAGGGTCGAGGCGCATTATTCCCCGTAAAGCAATAAACCATTACTGATAAATAAGCCAGCCCTACGACATCTGAACTGTACCAAAGGTCTCTTAGCATATCGATGGGAATCGTTTACAATCTGATCATAAGAAACTTCAAAAAAAATCAGGCGATGAAGGCAAGGTCCTGAGGAGAAAAGGATTGAGGCTGTAAGATACTGAGAGGCATTCTCGTCCCTACCACACAGAACACCTTTCAGAAAGGAGGATGACATACGGAAGGAGGAACAAGCGGAAACAGAGTTAGCAAATGGTAATTGGGAATGTCCGGGGGTAGATATGCAGTAGCCCACTAAAAAAGCAAATCCGATGAGGAACAAGCTCGAGCGAGTTCCAATTATGGGAGAGGGTGGTTTCAGAAATGAAGTAGAAGAACAAGCGAAAGCGAGCAGATTCTCGACTCACCACTGCGGTCGTTGAAAACGATCGCTGAACGGTGCCAGCTGAAGAAAACTAGAGAAAGCCCTCCGAAAGCCTGAACGCGGTGTAAACATTGCCTAGCGATAATCGTTAAAGTAACGAGAATACTATGTAAAAAGGACGACGCTACTCATCGTACTTCACACTGTCATCCTATTTAATTCACTGGGAAATAATCACTGCAAAAGGATAGAAAATGAGAGATTAAATCTCAAGTCGAAGCGGTACTCAATTCGCTCGGGCTAGTTCCTTCTGGATGAGCCATGCACTCAACTCCTGCAAAACGGTGAAGCAGTGGAATATGGAACTCGTTTTGCGGTTTACACCCATCGACCGCTGCTAAATGCTGCGTTTTTGTTTTCCCAGAAAAGTTTGGAAGAGTTCTCGTCTTCCCCACATGTCCACCCTCTCAATTCCCGACAATAATTTCCTCAGTTGGCACATTTCATCCTGTTCTTGTCTTATCTACCCACTGCCTGCCACCTATTCACCGTCGGAGTCCCCATAAACCAGGGTGACTCTGCCCAGGTCATTAAGACCTTGGTACCCACTTCCAGACCGTGGCTCGTGGTAAGAGAACTTCAACGGTAACTAGGTGGCAGGCAATGGGCATATAAGACAAGAGCAGGGGGAAACGTGCTGCTAACTGGGGAAATCGTCATGGGAAATTGAGAAGAAGCTTAGGAAACCGGGCGCTAATTGAGAGAAAAAAGGATAAACCGAATGACCTATTCATTATAAAAACGGGGATAGCTTCCCTGCCCACGCAGGAACTTCCTGAACCGAAACACTTTCGAAATAGTAAAAATGACATAAAAATCGACTATAGGAATGGTTGGAAAGAGGGAGTAAAACGAAAGCTACACGACTCTCATTGGGCGAATGATTGGACGAACAAACACGAGTCGATGGATGGAGCAGCAGCCTGCGGGTGTGCGCAGCTTTCTACATAGCTGTCACTGATGTTAGCTGACATCGACGTTGCTCCCCCCCCCCTCTCGTAACTCCTTTGGAAATTCTCAATTAGTTGCCTGTCTGTGTAGGCTTATCGATCGAAGCTGTCATTACTCTCTCCAACGACACATACATTAATACACAATTACTGGCCGGAATCATTTACGACACATGGACTGACTGAAGAGGTCCGAACCAATCGCATTTATGGGAACTGCCTAGGCTACCCGTACCTTTCACCTGAGTGACTGGGTTGACAACCTTATTTTATGAAAATACCGAAAAGTCGGAGAGCTTCCATGCTTCAAGGGGAAAAAGTCCTGCAAAATCTTGTAGATGATTTCAGGGATCGCATAAGGAGGAGCGGTTTCGATTCGACTCAAAAGAAGTTGAGTGGAAAAGCCCGTCTTAAGAAAGTGTTGCACCTTTACCTGTGTGTTTCAAACACGTTCTTGCCACTACATAATTTGGCCACGCCCCCTTGAATCGATCAAATCCCACGTTCTTTTTTTTTAATGCAGTGTCCTGTTCTGATGATATTCTTTTTTAGAGCAAAGGATCTCATGCTTTGAATACACAACCCACGACTTTAGGCTCCTAGCAATCACATTTTACCCTTAGATGGGTCAAGGGTATCAGATTACCCACATCTAATGGGTAGCGGTTATTACTCTCGACATAAAGGGATTTACTGGGAAGTTTAGTTTGAGAAGATCAGTGGCAATACATGGAAATAGAAAATACTAAAAAAACACGTCGATTCCCCAGGTTGGGAAAGTTTTAATAAAAGCGTGACGTGATTAATCGGGGATCGGGGATCCCTCGCTACGCTACGCAGCCTCTGCTGCCGACCAGCCGCTGCCGCGCCTTCATCGAGAAGACGGTGTAAAACACCATCCTACACATTTTAGATGCAGGGAGATTCATAGCGACATTTGGACGCAGAAACTCGTCCGAGCTCATCATTTGGGAAAGCTATATGATACAGCAACGAAAGAGAGTGTACGATAACGAACGAGTTAGCGGAATACATCCTTCCCGTTCGGGTAAGGAACAAAATAGGTGATTTTGGAAAACTTCTATTCGATTACCACGACTCAAACTTGAAAGATCCGAAGCTAGGGACATTCTATTTAAGATTAGGGAGGAAGGAAGGATGTAGGAATGAGATCGATTAATCTGTAATAGAAATAACTGGATTCTTCCTACACAAGAAACTAGGACATAATAGAATGTACAGCGCCCCAGTCTGAGGGCCAATTTCATTTCGTCACTGCTCAGCTCAGCTGAATTCTCTAGCTCAATCAGGAAACGTCCAGATGACAACCGCTTAATCGAAAACTTACAAAAACGACGAATAAGTCGGTTGTCTTGGCGCTCCCAAAGACACACATCACACATCCTCAACCTGACAACTGTCAGAAACGGATCTGGAAGAGGGGGCACCACGGCACTGGGCACCGAATATTCATGTGTTTTTGGCTGTGAGCGACAACCCTAGAATGGCATAGCAAGGGAGAGTTGTCACAAACGGCAACAGCGCTCTGACACTACTATCCACGAGGCGATAAGCTAGCAACACACACCCACATGCTTCTACCGCTTGTTGGGTGGTCTTATCGACTTCGGAGGAGGAATCGATGAACGAAGTTCATTTCATCGGGGACGTTTCCGATGACATCAACTTCTTGAACGGACATTCCTCTGAAGAGAGGGAGAGCAACAATGGCAATGGAACCCTTCAACGTTTGTGGGGGAGGAATTCTCTGAGTGCCTGGAGATTTCTCCGGCTATTAAACGCAAGAATGAAATTAGAGACATCTGGTCCTTCGCAGATCAACCCCACACGCCTGATGCTAATATTCCTCAAGAAAACATAACAAACATGTACGAAAACGATACATGAACCACAGCTAGATCGTAAAAGTGCGGGAAAAAAAGAGTCCCACCTAAATAGTTCAGCCCTGTCAAGTAGGCAGAGATCAGTTCAGCTGCAAAATAGCGATTGGGAACTTCGAGAGATTGATAAAGGGTTACAGGAGGAACTAATGAATCTATGATATGCCTTCAGCTGGCTGGATATCGTTGACAATCGAGGGTTGAATCACGAGGAGAGCCTGGAGGCGAACAAATTCATGGTGATAATGAAAAAGACGTAACAAGTAACTGAAGACCACTAAAGCAGTAATTCAAGACTACATACAAACACACGTTCATGGTGTTTCTAGGCTCGAACTGGAAGGTACCAGTTTGTCGGCCAGTCAACCAGTCAGCCCAGTCAAGTCAGCCGGCCAGCAGTGCCGGCGGAGGCCAGAGGGGTAAGCACGGAGAGAGGCTAACGACGACGCTGGCGGCGGACGAAGGGCTGCAATCGATCGCAGCCCCGCCATCACACCCCCCTGCCCGTCCCCCGTCCCACCCCAGTGCTTGCTTGCTGGCTTGGCCTGCTCGCTTGCCTCTGATCTCTCGCCCTCACTCGCGGAAGCTGCCGGTTGAACCGGCCTAGCGCCACCGGGTTGCCGCCGGTGGCCCCGCTATATTCGTTTGTGGCCAAGTTCTAGGCTTCCCATGCCACCAATTCCATTTCCCAGTAGGAGCT
>UZAF01016775.1:0-49164 GCA_900617895.1 Haemonchus placei
ACAGCTATGTGCGCGATCTTCATACTCCTTATGAATACGAGGTAAACAATACATAGGTAGCGATCTTGTTTTTTGTTTTTTTTTTTCGTTAACAACGTAGTTGTTAGATGCCGTCAACCTATGAACGCTACCGCTCTTCGTCTCGATCCGGAGGATTTTCAACGATAAGTGGCTACACGGTAAGGTTCAATTTCTTGGAGAACACATCATTTCTATCCATGGATCTCAATAAGGACGGCCCATCCTCTCTGTTCTTAGTTATGTTTCGCAAAATAATCTGATATGCTTTTAGTGATTCTCAGTTGAACTAATTGAGCTAACTTTATGTTAGACATTAGTTTATTTTAGAAGTCCTTGTAAAGCACCACCACACCATCCTCTCAATTGTTCTGTCTTTCTTACCATGGACTCTGGTTATAGGTCTCTCATTCTTTCTTTACTGTCTTTGGGGGTCCACATTCCACAGGAAGACGTGCAGTAGGATCGGTTTTGTGTAATCTATTCGCCGCACGCGGCTGTCGCGGACCATAAGCTTCGCCTTTATTATGCTCCAACGTTCTTCATACAGATCATTCGATATACGATCATTATATTAGGCATGATTCTACAGTTAGTTTTTTTTGTTCCTGTATTTCTTACCTGCTGCTGCATTCTGCTATTTTCCTTTGCGCGCGGCATCCGTCTCGCCGCGACGCGACAATTTTGATCCTACTGCACCGCAACCCGTTTCTCACCTATGTTTTGGCAGCAAACTGTCCCACCCTCCTGATTTTCTTTGAAACTACAAGCAAGAATTCACCCTCCAATCGACCATTTACCCTTCCAAACTTCTGTTGTCTTTCCAAATAGGTCACGGCGTGACCTTTGTAGAAAGACTCCATGCCTCTGTATCCTTGCCTTTTCATCTTCTGCTGATGGGACGCATTAACTTACCCAGTGGTAGGAACAATGTAGATAAAAAACTGCTACCTTTTTTTCGCATTGAAGATATGCCCGTGTTAATCCCTTGCGAATTTCGATTCAGAACTTGGAAGTAGGCTCTGAGATGATTCAAAAAAGCACCTCCTAATCCTCGTAAGGGGAGGATTAAAGGCACAGTTCACGATAATTTTTGGGTATCTAGTTTTATAGGAGTAATGGAAGTGATAGTGCGCAATAGTGCAAAAGTGGTGAAAAACGCGGAACCGGCGTTTCCAAAAAAATACGGTGCTTCGAAAAAGAAATAAAATTAGTAGTTGGATGAGAATTTGACGGCAGATGTTGCACGGAAGGGGGCGCCATCGCATACAGCTGGCTGCAATAAGCTTCCTGCGTGCAAGTCGTGGGTCCCGATGCGAATGATGCACCTTCAGGCATTTACAACGCTTGTGAACTCGCCCGTCTTCTGGCTAGCGTCCGTCGACTAATTCTATTTTGGGCCCTTTTTACGCCCTATTGTTCGTTTTCCGACCTGATAGTGTCCATTAGGCTGTCCCTGGGGATAACAGGCTCATCCAAGAAAAGGACTTCAGGAACTATTTCCAACGTGAATTGTGCCTTTATTCTGTTCATTAGCACTGCTCAATTCCAATATTCCCCCTCGAGGGGTCACTAAGTGACCTTTGTAGAAGTTGATCCATCGATATTTATCGGTTGCAAAAAAGGTAAAATATGGGATAATTCTCGATTATGTCCTAGAGGATTCCACTTCACTCCATTATCTCCCGTCGCCGGGACATTTGCATTACTCGTTTAACTTTTAAGAGCTATAACTCTTCACCATCGTATGTTGACACCGACACTACTCGTCGTTTCAAGAGATATCAGCATGACATGACACCTATGGTCATGAGCATGTACGAGGTGGGTATTACATCGGAATTTTTGTTCTCTCTTCATTCACTCTATGCACCTTTGATTTCCATTTCCATGTCTGTCAATAACTAGTGTCGTTTTGGTCCCGTTCAATCACCGTTGAAACGTCTCCTATTGTCTTTTACAAACACTTATGAAACTAACCTGTGCACCATTTATCCTTTCCTGTCCTACTTTTCGGATGGGGCTGAAGTTAATTTTTTCAACTTTCATAGTCCACGATTTTGCAAGCGACCGATCGCGCGATCGGTCGCTCGCCAAATCATGGACTATGAAAGCGGCCCTTAGCCGCTGAGGGAGAGACCTCCGAACTGGACGAATGTCAAAATCACTCCTGACGGTCAAATTACTTCAGAGAAGAACTGCTTCCCAAATTTCAAAAAGTACGGTGGTAAAGGGTTAATAGTGCTTGACTTGTCAGGTTGTCTTAACCCAACTCAATGTCTCAGTTTTAAATGCTTTGCTTTGGTAACAGAACCCCGGCAATAAACCTTTTCTAAATAGCTATTGGTCAAATGGTGGCGGCAGCCAATTGCGAGCTACACCCTTTCTGAATTGATTCTTATTTTAGTTAAGTTTTATTAATTGTTTTCATTTTGCACGCCCAGCGAATGAGTTTACTTTTGGAGATTGCCAGAAAATAATGGGCTTCATAGAATATTCATACACTGTTTCTAAAGCTGGATAGCGTGGAGAATTTGCTGATGACATCTAAGTTTGGTGGTTTTCAACCCTTCTAAGTTCGAGTAAAAAATGGTGCGCAACACTATTTGACTAACCTCCTTTTTCAAATTGAAATAACGCTGTGAAGGGCAAGCACACAGAGTTTGCCTACTTTTGACTTCATCAAGCACAACAGCGTTTTTCAGGGCCGCATTGGTCAACTCGAAAGATCACTGTCACGTGAACTGTTAACAAAGGACAGGGTGAGCGAACCTGCTCATAGAATAAAATTTCATGCGCCTTCCTGCTTACAGTGCTTAAGCCGCAGTCACTAAGTGATAACATCGCTAACCCGTCAACCTTGGCTTTGTGTACGCTCATTCGCCTTCATTAACAACGGCCTGTAGGGCGGGGCAATAATTGCGCGCGCAAAAACCGCTTATGATTGGAGCTTGCTGGTACTGACCAATCAGAGATCAGTAGTGCATTCACCGCTTTATTTGGACAGTTTATGTAAAGTTGACGTCTCTGAACACTCACCTGTCCTGCGCCTATGCTAACCTATGTGGGTACGATTTTTCAAGTATAATTCCTAAATTTCGGTGGCTCACCGACTGAAAAACATACATAGACTACGCGCAACTTTCTTAACATGGAGCTGCTGAAACATTTGCGGCTAGTCCTCATTCATTGAACCAGGAAACTTTTTTGGAGTCGCCAAAATAACCCTAGGTAGGGGTCTCAATTCATAGGACCAGGAAACTTCTTTTTTGCTTGCTTCCATCAAAGAACGGTTACGAATCACCTGTCTTCTCGAGGATGTATTTGAAACCGTAAAAAATAGAACTCGTTTATATCATACCACTCCCATGAAAGTTAGTTCTTGAACACATTGAATTCCTCAGTGACTGCGGTCCCGCTCTAATTTATTGCTTCCCTGCGTTAGCGGAAGGCGCATGCTCTGCCTACATTAAGGTGGCAATGATTGCCGAAATCCGATTGTTGAATTTTGAACACTTCTGACTTGATATTCCGACTCCGTGGCCTTCGCATTTTGGTTCCAAGCGTGCTACATCCCTGAAGTGCCTGTGATTGGTCATCAGCAGGTGCCTGTGATTGGTCATCAGCAGGCCAATCATGGATACTAACAGGATAGTCACGCCTTCCAGAATCTTTTGGGGCAAATTCATGGGGATCACGAGGCTCCGAAGAGTTTCATTCGAGGGAAATCACACGGATACTATTGGCAAGCGTTGTCCACCCTCCGTATCCACAGTTTAGGTAGGCGGCATACAATAGTGTTGATTTTAGAAAAATGGATTTGTCGATTTGAGAAAATCGAGTAACGTCGGGTCGGGAGGTCGGGAAAGAAAATATTCGATAAATGGTATCTAAGAGACCGTGAAATTTTTAAAAAAATGTGCTACGGATTCACTTTTTTTCAGAAACGAATGGGATATTTGCATACCGCCTACCATGTGTGATATGGGGAGTAAATTATCTAGGCAGAGATTCCCTTTTCAGTTAATGTCGTTCAGTTACGACATTTTCTAAGATGATATTATGTATTGTATTTAGCTGCGCTCCGAGTACAGCCAGCTATCGAGCAAACTGAATCAAGCTGTGCGGCAAATGGATTTGCTGCGAGCGACCCCGTATTCGAGTATGCGCTCAGCTTCACATCCGCGTACCAGTATCTACTCCCATTTCTATCCCTACTACTAGTTTAACAAGGAATTTTATCGCCGGACATCCCGATAGCGTGTGTAATACATCTATCGCTAGCTAGGACCATTCTACACTGTGCTCGATACCATTCAAAAGTGTATCAGCTCAAGTTGACTCAGCTAGATTTAGATGAGCTTCTCATTCTGTAGTTGTTTTAGGGCCAGCTTAATCTCTTAGATTTTACTATAAGGATAAAAGCTACTACGCACTACGTTATGCGACTCTATCGTTAAACAGGATTCAAATTTCGCGGCAAGTGTGTCATTTTTACGTAGATCACGAATCGATTAATACATTAGTGTTATATATGTGTAACATAGATATTCGGCTTAGGTAGTCCGCTTCACATGACACACGCCCCTGTGTTTCACGCTGCTCCATGTCCTCACCTTTTACTTTCTTTTTCTCTATTTCATATACTCGACTATTTGCTTTACTTTTTTTATTGTTTACTCTCTGTATGGGAAAAAAGCATAATAGTCCACTATCCGAGACCGCGAATACTTCGTTTTAGTGCACAGTGTTTAAGGTGTATGCAGCACTTTGCACTCACTAACTTGTATGTTTGGGCTGTCTGCATCTTGAGAATTGTAATTAGCAATGATAAAGTTTTCATACTTGCTTGTCTTATATGTTGTTCTCTACTTTGAAAGTAATTAAATGTTCTCTGGAGTCAATGAGGATAATGCTAGAGATGAACCTAACTAGTAGTTCTGTTCACTTTCAGAGATCTTATGCAAATCTAGGAGGAAAAAACAACAGCTATTCTTCTCTGAATCGTGTATTTGCTCCACGTCAATGGGAGAACGGCTTCTAACTGGTACGCTTTTTCGTAGTTATCCATTTTTCACTGCTACTCACTTACCGCTTACGTTCTTAATAAAGCCCCCCTCTGATAAAGGTTGTGGAGGCATAGAGAGAGGAGACGATATTGTATATCGTACGGAGAACGTCCGTTGCGCGCGTCCGTCAAAAGTATGTCACCCCGACCACTTCGCGTGCGGCGCACCCCACTGAGGTCCCAAGATGACATTACAGTACCACCAAGTGTCAGTGGAGCAAACGATTTGCATTCGTCCGTGTTATCTTCTCGTTGGCTGACTGCCATGGACCAAGCGCAAATCGTATGTCCAACTGACAACTGCGACGTCTGTCAAGTGTCGCGGGCTGATCCGCCGCATGCGACGGCCGCGGCGTGACCCACATTCGACGGGCGCGCGCAACGAAGCGCACCCATATCGTACGGCTCGGTTTCTAAGGCTCTGGGCTAATCATTCCACAATATGGAAATCCGAATGTCGAAATTCTGGGTCAAATGCTCACATCTGCTTTGATAGTAAATACATATAAGGCCGTTTAGAATCGTTCGGAACCACAAGGCATACGATGTTGTGCCCTCACGTTCTCCGCAGTTCTCTTAGGCGATGTCCCCCAGGAACCTCCATCATGCACCAGTCCTTGATTGATGCGCTGGACAGACAAGATCTTTTCCCAATGGCACCTTTACCTAGTTTTATGCCGACGTCCTACTTACACCATAACCAACTGAATCCTATCAAGAGATATGTATGTAGAGTCTAATCGCCGAATGGACTCGATAGCGGGCAGCTTTTTTTTGTACAGTCCACCCATTTCCTTTTTGAACACTGGGCAAACTGATAAGCTTGGGCACCCTATGTAGGACGAGTGGATTCTATAGTGTTTGTGTTGCGTATTGAGCCTTCCTAATTCCAGCCGTTTTCCAGCTTCGCCCATACATCGATGTCGACACGATCCTCCTGTCCATAGCACTCAATGGCGATAGTGGTTCGATCAAGCTTTTCACATTACATATTTGGTTAATAAGATTATAGCACGAATATAGAATTTCTATGTCTGCTCGACTATATAAAATCAATATTACTGATATCCAGTACTATAGAGTATTCATTGTTCAATGCAAAATACCATAATATTTGAAAAGAGTTTATCTAAAACTACAAGAAACCACAGAAGGCATATAAACTTTCTGAAATCAGTATTCCTCCTAGAATTTACCAATGTATTATCCATTTGATGTATGTTTTAGTTCAATGAATATTTTCGTAAACTGTTTGCATGGTTGATCTGCACCGAATTTCCACTTATTATATTTTTGTAACATCTTCGCAGGAGTTTGGGTCATCGAAGTTCACTTCGATTACTTTCTGAGTGATTGATGGACATGCCAGAGATGTGTTTATTACAAATAACATTTACTAGAGGATAATCTATACAAAGGCTTAATGATGAGGATCGTCCTATGCGATAAACCCGAGTAATTAGGTGTAAAGTTGAAAAATAGCAGTGTTTGTTGGTGACCTGGAAGAAGTTCTGGGTACATTCAATAAGCTCCAATAGACATATGATCCTCAACGCCGCCAATCTACGGAATATGAAACACTTCATGTCATCCTCTCATATAAAACAATACGTGAAATCAATTACAAAAACCGAGAAATCGTAGGAACTCTGTAGCGAAGTCATTGAAGTCGACCTCTCTAAAGACTTGACGGCTGTTGCGGCAATGAGATATGGGCGACGGGCTCGTTGTCGTTATCCCGGAGAAGCTTCAACAAAAACTTTGACACCTTCACTCATACTGTTTGGTTATTCTGAAGACATGGCTGTGACTTCAAACTTCAATCCCTTTAACATTACAAAAATAAAGGGAATTGACGATGTCAAACCTTGAGCTACTGTTTAGCACACTAAAGGCATGATACCATTCATGCCAAAGGCTGTAATAGTTCTAAAACCATGTTTCAGCAAGAGAAAATGATCTTTCGCGCTTCATATGGTCCTCTCCCATGATAATAATACTGATCAGTTCAAAGCTTTCAACCAACTGTGGGGTATTTACATGGGGTTTCTCTAATAAGTAAGGCTAATATGCAGTCCACATATATGTAGTATCGATATCCGGGAGACGGGCAGTAGGAACGGTTTTGCGTAATCGATCCTCCGCACGCGGCTGTCGCGGACCTTTTTCCTCGTTATAACAGTTCTAGCGTTCTTCATACAGCTCAATCGCAATGCGTTTATTACTTATAACATGATTCTACTGTTAGTTCTTTTGTTCCTGTATTTCTTACTTGCTGCTGCACTCTGCTACATTCTTTCGCGCGAGACGTGGCTTTCGCCGCGCGCGACCATTTCGTTCCTACTGCTCCACACCCCCGACATCCAACCCCAATTCTGAGCCTGGTAAGGTCCCCGTGCTGTTGAAGGAGGATCATATACCATACACCGCTCCGGATAAATATACGTCCACACACAAGTTGCCCAAAACTAGCACCTCTCAATGTCTCGAAAAAGTCTCTAAGCGAAAGTCTTGTCTAAAAGTGCTATTCTCTTTCCATTCCTTTTTTTTTTGAGAAGCTCGCACTGGCCTATTCTGCCGTCTACCCTACGTTTTCTCCTTTCATTTTCGCTGAGTATAATTGCTCTCTTAATGTAGTGCTTTTCTTGTCCAAGGTGTGGTCAGAGGAAAACCACTGTCACAATTCGAAAAAGGTCAAATTTTCGAAAACGGAGGTAACGATCGTCCAACAGACGAATAGCACAGAATGCCGTATGTCGTTAACACGCTCCCCAAGGATCCTGATGCTTATGACACCAAAAAGCGTACAGGACGTCCTCCTTTGCTTTCGATAAGAGTTAAGCGACGGATTCCGCGAGAAGCATCGAAATCAACAAAGTCATGCGCAGTAATGAAACCTCGACCTCGATGTCGGTACAGTTTATCGGTTGGTATCAAAGTCCAGTTCGTCGCCGAATATGAGGAAGGATTCTTCAGGACTATGAAACATCAGGAAAAACCGAGTCCATTCGGCAAAAAGACACATTCGATCTGACTGGAGGAAGGTGGCTCATCCCCCGTGAAGTTCAAACTCCTATCGTCAGATGTTTTTCTCTCTAAATTGTGTTCTCCGATGGACAAAATAAAACTGCGACAAACCGGCCGCCAATCGCTTCTGTCGGCACAATTTCTGAAGGATGAAATTTTTCCCACGACGGAGTTTTGAAGGAGGCGGCATGACGGTTTGGGCAGCAATCACATCGAAAGGTGACTGAAATAGTGCTTTGCACTGGAAAATGTGAACTCCTCCGGCTATCGGGTTGTTTTGAGGTACGCACTCCTTCCTTCTTGATGTCAGAATCGGCGCCAAAACTTTGGTTTTGCGCAAAACAACGCCCTGATGCATAACGCCAAAGCACCCTAGGTGGTTCAAGAATCATCACATCACCCTTGGCCTGCGACGAGTCCTGGCCTCAATCCATTGGAAAACGTGTGGGGATTAATGGCGAAAACGAAGTACGTCACCAACGGCCACTTTCGAGGCGTCAAGGAGCTCAACATCATCGAAGAATGACACCCAGTTGACCAAAGGCATAACGACAATCTTTATGCAAGCATGGCATTTTCCAAGCTATTCGAGGGAGTGGAGGGCCATTAGGTTATTAATTAGTAATATTTGGTGTTTTTGTTGATATCCCGTTGTTAAATTTATTGTGTGGAGGTATATTTCTGCTTATTAGACCAGTGAGACCTTCTCGAAAAATGAAGATGAAAACATACCAGTTCTCTATTTGAAATTCGGTGTCGTATGCAATCTTCTATTGATATTTGTCACAACTTTCAATTGAAGACTTTCTCAATGTGTGCTTTCAGTTCGGTGAGTCCTTTGCATTTCATATCTCTTAACTTATTGTTTAATTATTTATTCGTTATAATATATAACATTCACAAGTACGTGTTCTCCCCTACCCTACTGAAGAGCACGGAGGGAGAATATTTCTTAAAGGCACAGTTCACGTCAATTTTGGGGTATCCGGTTTTTTGGCGAAATTTGACAAAAAATGTTAGATACGGCTCACAATAGTACAATGGTAAAAGAGAAAACGCGAAAAAAGATGAATATATAGAAATAGAGAGCCACAAAAAACAAGGGAAAAGGGGGGTTGGACGGGCTAAATGACTAAAAAACGGCGATAAGGGATTTTTCGGGCGAGTCAGATAAACGCGACGCAGTGTCTGCCATTGCACACAACACACCAACAGCTGATTTTGGCTTATTCATCAAAACCAATTCTCCTACCGCTATTAATCTGATTTATTATGCAAAATCAATTTAGACCTTTTAGCGACGGCTGAGGAAAATTAATTAGAATAGAAAAGCGTAGAATATAGTCGAATACTAGAAAAACAGCCTAATAGTAGTCCCAATACGAGGCGGTCGACCAGCTGACCGTCTGCGGGCAATTTGCCAACCAGCCTATCGATTTTGCACTAATGTTGCTCCAATGCGAAAGTGATGAAGGACAATTTGAACTCGTAGTCAACCTAGCGAGGGGCGGAGGCCTCTCTTCCCCCACTGTTCCTGCCCCTATTGTGCCTATCCAGACTGTATTCCGACCTAATTCCTGCACAAATGGTACCAGAGGGGGCTTCGAATTCAAACCATGTGCAAATCTCCGAAACCACTTTTTCTTGAACTGTGCCTTTAAGTTCGATTTCCGTCTAAGGCACGTGCGAAACGGAAGTTGAACTACTTCTTTGGCTTGTCTTCCCCCTTATAATCTTAATACTTTGTCTTAATACTATGGGTTGTATTTATTTATCCGAAAACATTGAGAAGTACGAGTTTCAGGGCCCTTCATCGGTGGACGTATATTTAGCCGGAGCAGTGTATTTGACCTTCAACTGATGCGTATGTGTTGTGTCCCTATAGGCACAATTAAATTGTTATACCTTGTACTGGACTGCATAAAATATTTTATAAAATGAGTTCATTTATTGATTCAAACTGACCTCCACATTGGCGATAGGAGGAAAATCACGGTCCGTACGACGTCTGTCGAAGACTTTTACTGCTTCTGGAAATTAGACGTTTTGAAAAAGTAAATTGTATCGTAGAACGAAACTGTGAATCACAATAAAGCTGCTCACTCGCAATTGCAATGCCGACAGCCATTCCTACTACTACGGCGCAGCTTACGATAAACAGCTTTGACGACGAACCTGGAACAGGAAATATTGACAGGAATGTTCCAAAATTGGGCTAAAATTACACATTGAATTGATATTTTAGAAAAACTTCATTCATAGCGAATGAGGAACATTATGTGGTAGGATTATGGCAATCCGGTTTTAGGAAATGATAACGTATTGACTCGCACCGACCTAAGAAAACTTCCTTAAGCCTTATAGAAGAAGGCTTAATAGCAAGGTCTAAGCTTTTCTCGACACATTTCCTTGTTAATTTTACAGCTATGAAGATGGCATCCGTGGTAGACCTTCTGATATGAAGCCGAACTGAGACTAGACTTTGTTCCCTCAGTCCCGAGTTGACTGACTAGCCTACAGTAGAATTTCACCGTATGTGAAGTCAACCTGATCTCTCGGTGGTTGAGCACTCGATCGCGTCCCTGTTTTCTTCAGGATGAAAATGATAGTAGTGCTTCTTCACTCACTTGGCATCTTTCCTTCGGTGGCCACTGTGTTTAAGAATTGGGTATCTGATTCCGTACCCTCCAAGCGTCCTCTATGCTTCTATCGGCATCCCAACCGGATCGGTTGCATTCCAACCTCATCTTCCCTAAGACCCGATGGGCCTCATCCTCTGTCCACAGTGCTATGGGGCCAGTGCATCTTCTTGGAAGCTGTTCTCACGGTGAAATTCTTTATTAAGATATCCATCGAAGTAGTTTCGCCACCTGCGCTTGATCTCAGTTGGGTTTTTTGGCATGACACCCGCGCAGTTCTGCATGAACTTTACTCACCCAATGTCCTGAGTTACCCGATATCGGACCCTGGTATTCGGAGTTCGAGTTTGTCTCCTTCTAGACCGTCCAATTTCTCGTACATGGCGTGGCGTCAGTTTCCATAACCTTTGCCTTCGTTTTTGCAGCTTCTGTAGACGGCTAGGTCTCCTAGAGCTCGCATGTTCCACCAAGGCTTTATGAGTATTTCTTGGGCTTCACGAAATTTCGCACTCAACTGTTTGGGAACCGCGCTGCTTCGTCTTCTTTGGATCCTACCTGCTTCTCACGCAGTGTTCCTCTCGCACAACCTCTCGTGCTTGTTGAAACCTACCACCGAATTCCTCGCTTCGTTTCTATCCTCTTTAGTAAGCTCGATGGCCATGCCCGCTAAAAGAGGCCTCTGGGAAGGAGCCAAATCTTTGCTAGGTAGAGCCTTAAAAAACTTTAAAGTTTTAAGGGATCAGATAGAACTCGTCTTTTTTGTAACAAGAGTAACCACGTACGATGATATCATTGTCAAGCAATCCTCTTTCGTATTTACTCACACAGTCATTACTCGATCATGTTAGCAGGGGACTGAGTCTTTTAGGAACTTCGATACTGTTGTTGTCAGACCCTTTCGTTTGGCCTTGGGACCCTCACCGATTTTTCTATCCTTTGCTCCTTTCCAGCGTGTCTCCTAAAGCAAGCAGCAGCAAGCAACGTGGATTTTAACATTTTTATAAGATCTACAACCTGTTTCGGCCTTCCAGCGAGCGATCCGACGACATTCAGAGTTCCACTCGATTTAGTTTCTTTGACCGGGGTCGTTCACCCCTTCGTAGTGTTCACAGAACTGGGACGGGGCTCTGTGCATCACTTAAAGGTGAATTCCTAGCCTTTGTACTGATTGCTTTAAAGCCTCGAGGTGTTGTTTTTGTGACAGGACTCTCTATCAACCGGCCTGTCAGATTGGTACTGACACCAATTTGGCAACTCGTGCAAGGCATGCTTTTACCTCGACACGGGTCGAACATCGCGGTCTTCCTGCGCGCAGACATGGGCCTACATTTTTGACCACTCGGCTACGTATATCCTTGCTTTACTTTTCCATAAATATCTAGAAACATCCAGTATTTTCTTCTTGCCTCTAAATTGGAATGAAAAAGATCTTTGGCCTCAAAAGGTAAAGCTGGAGGAATTTTTCGAGCTTCGGCCGATTGATCATAAGCAAATCTCATTATCCTTTTCCTGATACGTGACGTATCGTTACTGTGTCCTTAACTTGCATTCTCTCTCCCTCCCCTTTTGTGGAGATTACAGAACGTATAGAAACATTATCGATGGCACCAATGGTGTACAGAGTAAACTTGTGGTAAGCGTAAAACTGTAGAAAGATTCAGAAAAACATCGAAGTCCACTAAGTGCATAACAACAGAAATTTTATGGATAGAACTTAATTCTGTAGTCTCTTACTCTGAATTGGTGCCTGTACTGGAACTGATTCACTAGTCGTACCTTTTTCTCCCTGATCGCCATCCGTAATTTCGTAATCCGATGGGTCTGAACAGATGATAACTCCGGAGTACTCACCCCAGGTGTGTCTTGAAGACGAATTCGATGGAGGAAAGATAAATGTAAAAGGTAACACTCACGTAAGCACTTTTCTTTGTTACAGAACTTGAACACCCAAGTGTTACCTAGATAGACAGATGTGTTAGCTCTTTTAATGGTAAATACCCTGTTCGTATGAAGAGTATAGTCGGAAAAAAGTCTCACCTACTTCATCAACGTCGCTCAGTATCATGGCATATTGAGTATATGAGAGATTGAACTTTTCTGTTCCAAACTCCTGGAGAAGGAATGTTCCACAGTCACGATATGTGTATACTGAATCGTAGCAGTTCATAATTAGTTCGTCAACATAGTAACAGTTACCATCAACAAGCATTTCGCAACACAGCAACAGGCTACATATACGTACTACATGGGGTGCTTTCCCATCCTCTGTTGTACCCAAACATTTGGTAGTTATGAAAAAATTAAACGGGAAAGATACCAGGTCACAGTGGACATTCAAGATGAGATGTATACCGACGCAATTGCTTCTAAACGCTGATCTCAAATCTGGGTTCCGAATCTGCGAAGCGATTCTGCTAACAAAATTACGCACTAGTCAGTTGTCAGACTACTGTGTGGCTTTTATAGGCGAACCGAGCAACTTCGAAACGTGCAGCGATGGCGCTGTTGGTAGGACGGTTAACAGCTACGCATGACACGGAGCTTCGGATAAATGATACATAAGCGTGTTTTGCTTTTCCACGAAAAGTGTCCTGAGCGCCAGCAAAACACTTTCACGGTTCACACAAGTCACCTACAGTTTCCATCATATTCAAGAGACACAAAAAATGCTCATACACTGACCGTATATGGGTGCAACTCAAGCCTAGCAGGACTTTGATGCCAAAGTTTGCTCAAGATGAGCTTGCAAAATTTTGACCGATCTCTGTAGGTTTTCCAGAAGTTCAGTATCGAGAGTACTCATACTTTCAAAGCGCTTTCCCAAAGGTATCGCATTCGTTAAAGGGATTAGGTACCTGCGAAATAACGCGAGCATACTCTAGAAAGGAGCGAGGGTATCAGAGAGCGTTTCCTCTATGCTGCGGGATGTTCTGTAAGAAAATTTTGTCATTGACTGCGAGGAAGACGAGTCCGTGGATCTTACTTTCTGGTGACAGCGGCGACGATGACGGACCCAACACATCCCTAGAGGGAACCTTTTACCATTTCGGAGATGCATAGGCATCACAGGAGAAGGTAACCTTTATCCTTATGACATTGTCCATATGTTCCGTTTCATCACGAAAATATCACATGTGGAAGCTAAGGGAAATTGAGCGAGGCCGTGAGTTTCCACAGTTTCCAAATTATTCCTTTTTCGACCATTTATGATTTCCTAGGTGGTCGTAAATACTTCGGCAAAACGAGGAGATTGATCTGTCGGACATCCGAGATCCGCTGGGATGTTGAAGGTAGAGGTTATTGCAACCATGATCATGAGAATCTCGTAGCACGGCAGCGATCTCCACCGTCTGGCGCTGGAAATCCACAGGAAATAGTGAAGAACTTCAACGCCGTAGGAGGATTCAGGACTTCACGTCGAGCTGTGTTACTGTGTCTAACATCACCACGTTATCCTCAACGAAAGGGTTTTCGACACAGATCGTATATTTCGTGTGGCTTAAACATTGTTTGGAGGTGAAAATATACGGATTTCCTCATATTGTAGAGGATTTATGTGTGAGCAGCCACTGTGGCAGCCTGATAGCTCCATTAATGCTTTGCTAGAACGTCCAGAAATGGAGAATCGGCGCTTGGAAGCATTGGCAATGCAGAACAATGCGGTTTGGGGAAAGAGCTGCATTCGGCCAGAACTCTAGCTGTAAAGTTTCAGATGAGTGTATAAAGAATGGTGCAGTCTGTTTTGGCAGTGTCTCACTGTTACGCTGTTATGCGAACCCTAGTTTGCCACTAGGCTTTTAGTAAAAAAAAACTATATGTTGTAATGCGGGTTAATGCTCTTGAAGAAAAACGTATATAAATAAACTCAAGTTTTTAAACGGTCTGTTGTAACAGGAACCTTATGGAAGTTTCCGGGTTGAAGGCTGTCTCGAACGCTTCAAACTTGGAGGTCAGGGCTAGTACAACCCACATGATATGCAAAGAACTCATGCTCGATTGAGCGTTGATTAGTTGATTTGCCGTCAGCCTTGCTGACTGACGACTCATGGAGCTCATTTAAGTACCAGGAAGCAGATCAGGGTACTTTGCTTACTGTTAAGGAAATGAAAGTGGACAGCATTCCACCTGTCCCAGCTTCTCAAATTTAGTCTCCAGATGCATTTTTTTCCTTTATCACCCAAAGGCATGTATAATCGAACTGGCTCTTTCGAAATTGCTCATGACCTGGACTTTCACGTTAGCAACGCAACTCCATGACTCGCCCTATCTAAATAGTGCACTTTTCGTTTAGGGCGCTGAGATTTAGAAGTTTCTTTCATATTCTTAGTTTGCAACGGAGTTCCTGAATGCGTATCAGGGACATTTGGAACACCCGTACAATATCGTTTCTCATCTCTTCTAGATGGAAACTGTGAGAGTGATTGCTGTGATAAACTTGCTTTCTACCTTGTTCTCGTTGAAGGAAGCTTTCTCTTCAAACAATATCATACCTGTGCATAAAATACTCATTTACTGTTAAGGCAATGCTTTTTTTTATAAAAACATTAAAAGAATGTATTAGCTCATTTCTCCCCATAGGAATAGTATTACTTGTTCCAAAAAGCGCTATGGTATGATGAGTCATCGGAACTCATCATACCCCTTTCTCGGAAGTGCATGGAGCTGCCGAACTTCGAACCCAAATCCTGAGTCTCCGGAGCGCGAGCGAAAGAAGAGAAGGATCTGAGCTTCCAGGTCGCGCCTACTATTCCGTCGCCCTTCCGACTGCGCCCGCCATGTCCAGCCACCGGAAAAACATCAAAAGCACGGTTTACGATAAAAATGGTTACTGAGCTCTTCCCCTAGGATTACTCAGAGGGCCCCAAAGGTAATAGAAAGGACTATCTCGCGCTCAAAAGCTCGACGGTTAGGGCATAGTGGAAGCCCTGTTCCCGGCTCACGCGGCCTTCCCGCCTTTCTATCGATGTCACAGACTAGTGTCGAGACGATACAGATTGCAATTATTCGTTCTAGGACCCACACAAAATCAACTGATCGCCGAGTGATGAGGCGATGCTTTTTCTTCCATTCTTTTTCCTCTGATATTCTTTTTGCTGTCGCTATCCCTTATTCAACTTGCTACACCAAGAGGCTGAAAAAGGTGAGTTATTTTTGCGTCACTAGGGTTTTTTGTTAGCTTATGCTTATAAGTGAATGAATTTTTGCTTACCATTGTCTGTTATTCGCATCGGGACCCACACGCACGCAGTGAAACACACTGTTTAGCTCGTCCAGTCGCCCCACTCTTCTTCATTTTTCTGGTCTCACTCTCGTCCGGACCCCTTTTTATAAATTTTTCGAAGCCTTTTTCACTTTTATAACACCGAGTACTTATTACATAGATTTATAACCCAGCACAGTTTATGTTCAGGTTATATTCTTGATAGGTAGATCACAAATCGAAAAGCTCGTTACTGCTGCCTATAGGAAGCGTGCGTTAGTACGCGGAGCCCAACTGGTAATAAAATACTAGAATACTAACAATAATGCACATAAGCTTCGCTGGCTGAAGTAGAATCTTCCACGAGGGGACCTTGTATAGGTGAGAAACCACTTACCGCTCCCGGTTTCCTGCTCGATGAACTGAGCTTGTATGCATGATGTGGAGCATTTCATCTGCAAAAAACATTTGAGTTCGTAGTCATCTGTGAAAAACATTGCTAACCTACCAGCTTCCCTGGATCGTTCGCGCAGGGATAATCTTCGAGGGGTCCTGTGTTGTGTTTTTGATAGAAGCCGGAGTAGTAGTGACCATGCTTGAAGGAACCCATTATTTTGGTTGTTTTTTCAAGACATTCGAGAAATTATACAAGAAAAGTAAATTCACAAACAAGTTATCGCCTTTTTTCCTCAGAAGTATCGAGACTGCTTTGGGTAGAAATAACGTGACTGCCGAATGACGCCCTGCGTCCGTCGGTTATCAAGGGAAGGGCTGACAAGAGAGCTTGACTCGCTCAGCTCGCATCCCGACCAAAGTTGAAGGTCTCGATCTGTTTATTGCGCTTGGCGGACGATTAATTAATTTTGAGAATAACAATCAGTATTTAACAGCAGCACCTGGGCCACTCGTAGGTTTGCAAATTGACACAAAATTTCTCACGTAGTACGAAAACCCCCGATATGGTATCAACAGAAATCACGGTACACTGCCAAACTTTAGTTGGCATTCATTCAGCTGGATAGCTATATTCATTTCCGGCCTTCTGTGCCTTTGTCTGTACTCTTGTAATGAGGTACTGTATACTATCCAAGTCCTCTTCCATTCCAACTATTCGAATGGGGTCAGCATTTCAACCACCCATGGTCGTCCTCTCCCTAAACTTAGGCCAAAAACATCATCTCTCAAATCAGAAATCACCATTATAAATCGCTATTCCCGCTTATCTTCTTTATGCTCTAGTTATTAGCATTGTAGATGCAGAACACAGTGTAGAGGACACCTCCATCTTACATTTCGCCCACGGTGCAAGTTGTCTTCCTTTCATTCATATGATGAGATGCTGCGTTTCTGTGAATCCTTGGTTTTGATTTGCATATGATAATTATATTTTTTAAAATAGCAGACAACATTCATAGGTTCACCGCCACTTTTTCCAGCACTGACGACAGAGCGGGCAAAGAGAAAGGGGTAGTTTGTTGTTACTTGGGCTCAGAGAATGTTTTTGACATGAACAATATGGGTGCGCTTCGTTGCACGCGTCCGTCGAAACTAGTTCACGCCGCAGCCTTGCATGCGGCGGGTCTGCCCGCGATACTTGACGAACGTCGCAGTTGTCAGTGGGGCATACCATTTGCGCTTGATCCACGACAGCCAGCTTAAAGAGAAGATGATACGGGCATATGCAGATCATTCGCTCACTGACACTTGGTGGTACTGTAATGTCATCTCGAGACCTGAGTGGGGTGCGCAGCGCGCAAAACGGGCGGGCTGACCTACTTTCGACGGACGCGCGCGACGCACGCTCTCCGAACAATATAGTATTCCTAGACTATGTATGGAGAGGGCTGCGGGAGTGGGTGAGGTTTTCTCATGCAAAGAGGTGGGATCTGCTGCTCCCTCCCCCCTTAAGGCTCAGTTAAAAAAAAAACTATATTTCCTGCAAAGAAACTTTTCTAAATACCATTACTATAGTACGGGCTCACAAAGTCGGCTTCCCTTCCTTCTCTGTGCCCTAGTGTTCGCGTTTGAAAAGGTCCCTTCACAAACGACTTTTTCACTGAGGTCAGGTCCTCTTCAACGAAATTTCAATCTTTGTTGACCAATACGTACTGATCATCATTGACCGCTGTCATTCGTCGAAAAGAGTGGAGGGAGGACACCCATTATCGCTCTCTTGTCTGCGCTCTCTTATCGACATGGTGTTCTGTTGGTGAACTGCTTCACCACCCCACCTTTTTCCATGGGCTACATCTCAGCCACCCCGGTGCTTCTGCACCCATGGGGCCTAGGTACACACTCCATTTTCCTAGCTATAAACCGTTTCTAAACATCACTACTCGCCCGCAAATCCGGCCGGCCCTTCAACCTTCTTTGCTCCATGGGCTTTGGCGTAAAGGCATAGAGCACAGTGGAGCGAGTGTGACCCGACATAGATTTCGAAGTTCTCAGAGTTTTAGTATACCCCAATCAGAGTCGGTAAAGTTGAAGAGCTCATAAACTATCAGAAGAAACATGCGTTATATATGATTATCCAAACCTTAAAGTCTGAGGTGGTGTAGTGGCAAATGGCGCACGATCTCACAGCACGGACACGGGTTCGAATCTCGGATCGATATCCGCCTAGGCCAACCAAGCCTTGTATCCCTCCGGGGTCGGTAAATTGGTACCAGACTCTTTCGGAAGGATAAAGGAATGTACGTCGGCTGGCCACCGCAAGTCATTGTATAGGCCACATACGTATTCAATACATCACTACGATTCTGAATCTAAATCGAATGCGTGGCGCTTCCCTCAGGCGAAAGTGATTAACCCCAAAAACTTCATCCTTTGTCCTTTATCCAAACATTGAGAAAGGTTTCAAGCAAGTTAAGGAAGCAGGTGTGAGTGGTGTTCAGATCCAGTAACATCGTGTTGAATCAGGCATTTGACAAGGTCTGGGATAACTTTGTCACAACATTGGTAGGTTTTAGAAGTTAGCAAATTGGCCCGACAGCTGCAAAATTGTTATATTAATATCGATTGCCGAAAATCGAGTTCGGGTAGGAAAAGATTTTGCGCAGAGTTTGATAATGCTTGGAAAGGAGAACGAGCAAGAGTAAGTACACGTTGGAGTAGCTGAACAGAACATGAATCTTTGATATTACATCTAACAAATAAACATTAAATCATAGGAAAATTTTTTGTTTCTTCCTTTAATCAAACATTCCTTTTTTGGAGGTGCTCCCGCAATTGATTCCTATTCAGATGTTGCGCAAGACCTTGCTTTTATCCTCCCAAAGAGTTTGACAGCAACTGACCCGCCTCGTAATGAAGGAAGCCTTGGTTGCTGTGGGCGAGAATCGATCCGAGATGGGATCCTCGCCCATACTTGTGATGATGCTCCGCTTGCCATCCCAGCTGAGTAGAAGAAGAAACGAAGAGAATGAGAAACCAGGAAGAAGAGGTGTATAGAAAACATGTGCATGAAGAAGCTTTAGAGCTTCCCCCGAAGCATGTACAGTAGCGCTCAAAAGTATTCGGCGAAATGCTTCTTCACTCGTACTTTTCAGTCATAACTTCTTTCCTACTGGACCTGTTCAAGCGAAATTTCAATATGTGTAGCATTGGTGTAGTGTGAATATTTACCACTATTAAACTGCGATCTGATCATGTTCCAGATATCCAAAGAGGCTTGATCAAAAAATCAATTGGAAATACGAGTGGTGGTCCTTCTAGGAGTCCTTTCCTTTTTGCCATGTCTTAGGTGTACGAGCGCTAATGCCGAACCCAGAAGAGAAGAAAAACGTACACAAGGTCCGAATAACTGCAGACGTCACAAACTTACTTTCAGCACGGTTCACAAACGCCTCCCCATTAGTATGTGGATATGGCTGTTTTGCAGTCAAGTAGTGTCGGATAGTGTGAAATATGTTTCAGTTATACATATCAAAATTTCATGCGATTTGCTCCGCTGGGAAGAAAGTTACGGCAAGTTAAAGTTGGCCGAATACTTTTGAGCGCTATTGTATGTCACACCCTCCAAGAGCTTGAGGAATGCTACTTGTGACGATATGAATCCCACTATTTCCGAACACATTCTCAAATGGGGTACACGGCGAAAATTTCTCACCTTCCTCACTCCCCAGAAAAAAAATGAAGGGGCCTAGACCGACTTTGGGCTCGCGCATATGTATAACCACTACTATTTATTTTATTGTGCTGATGGGCTGTTTTATATCGAGATACAGCCTATCGCCCTTTCGTGTGAATCTTCAATATCTGTATGAAGAATAACTCTACTCCTAGACTACCAGAAATAAACTGACACTAAACTAGCGATGACACTGTGCTGTGCAATATGTACAAAAATGCATAGATATCGACAGCACTCATTTTCAATAAAAATAAAGGAACAAGTTTATAGAAGGCAATATTTCTCCTTACAAAGGTCTATCTCTGAAGTTCTATCAATAGTGGAACCATAGGAAGAGCTTTGAAAAAGATGAACTAATCAGAAACTAACTTTGTAGACCTGCTTGTCGCGACAGTAGCTGCAAACACGTTTGTAGACGACAGCAGCTTCCATAAGGGCAAGGAACCCTAGTATGAATACGACGCGCATCCCCCTGAATGAGTAATAATGGATGAGTTGGATACTATTATTTTTGAGCCTTTGTAACATTTGCAAGCTAAATGTCATATGCAAGAAATGCCAGTCAGTCATATCACTGACGTTTTTCGAACCACTTCGTTTTCACGATGAAAAACGACCCAGAATTAAAAAGAGAAAGCTAACTGAGTATGCTCCTGTTGAAACTCACAAGAACGACATTCAGCTCAGAGAAGGATCTAGTAATTCAGACAGTTTACAGAACACCCACAGTTTCGAGCAAGGGGAACGTGAATGAATTGCTTATGCATGATGGCTTCCCCTTCTCTATGGACCGTGAAGATGGGACGTTTTCTATTGTAAACTCGTGGGAGGTCTACCAGAAAGTCACATTGGTCTCTGGATCAAAATATAAATCAGTATTTGCGATCGGTTCATTATTAGAAAAAGACGTTCAGAGAAGGTGTAGGGTTGAACGACGACCAAATGCTGCAAAAGTATAAAGCGATCATTACTCCTATTCCTTCTCTTCTTCATTTCTTGTTTTGTTCTGTCACCCAGAGAGCACACTAGAGTTCACTATAGTCAGATTTTGGGTATTGTAGAAATAGGGAACAGGTAGCTGTGGAAGCATGTCCGAGAGTATAGAGAGCCTTGGAAGCCTATTCTCAACAACTTGATCCAAAACGACCACCGAAATCGAACAGAACGGAGAACGAAGAGCTCTTCAAAGTGAATCGGCAAGAAGTGGTCCGACCTCGACGGGTGTAGAAGTTGGGAATGTACAGATAATGCCGCTTCCAATCAGTGGGAGGGCAAAAGAATTTTCTGAACGGAAACAGTTCTCAGTTCTCAATGAAAAGGATCTGAGCAAAGTGACGTTTATTCGTGTTGCTTAAGATCATTGGCGGAGATATCGTTAAATCACTGTCCCTGATAAATCAATCGGATCATTTCTCAGTATATTATTTCACTGTTTTGTTTGATCGAGGAGATGTCACCCAAGAATTAGGACATCACCCTGAAAATCAGGCCGGCTCTGTCTCGTTAATCGACGGCTACTAGGAGGGACCGGAAATAATGGGAAAGCCAAGGTTTTTCGTTCCAGCTCCTAAATCGGCAATAGGCGGAGGGTTTACTAGTACGTGATAATCACTCTATTATTCATCACCCTGAGTGATAATAACCAGCGTACTCCACGTGACTACCCAGTTTTACCAGCCGAACAAGTAGAGGGGAACCTTCGATGTCAAGTCATCCTTTACTGGTATCGATAGAATCAGTAGTGAAACCTTTAAAACTTTTCAAGTTTTAAAGGTTTAAAATTTTTAAGTTAGTTTAAAATTTTCATAATTACTCATAACTTGAGCGGAGACCACCTAGTATACATATAAAATGGCAGTATTACTCTACTGCCCATCACGAAGCGATCTGTCAAGGACTTGAGTAGGATTAGTAGTACAGCATCAGTAAAGTTTCCCCTGAGTTGTGTAAACAACGTCAACAAGGTAACGTACTCGCATAGGGCAATCGTAGTTGACGTCACCTCTTCGATTGTGATATATCTGTAAACCATCGAAGAATGGCTCGTGCCGTATGACTCGTCCGGATTCACACATTTGATCGATCACCAGTCATCATGTATCTTCCATAGTTTTTGCTGTGATTTGGTCCCAAAGGGCAGGAAATACCATCGATAGCGTCGCCACTGGTCACGATGGCTACGTGACACCCTTTGGCACGACAACAATTCTGGATAGAATGAATATTTATTTAATCTATTCAACTGCATCCGACTCCTCTGTGAGAGAGAGGGGGAGGGGGTTAGGAATAATGAACTATCAAGATTGGAGAAGTTGCAAACATAACGGGAAAGTTTCTATTATTTTTGGACGGCCCCTACCGATTTTTCAGTTGATTCATGAATTAAATGAGGTCTTCAATGGTGTTCCTTCCTAAGTCTTGTTGCAGTTGAACAGTGCCATATCTGCCATAGACGGAGTATCGTTCAGCACGTTTATGCGTTCTTTTGGAGAGAGGACACAGATGAGGAAAAGGCTGTTTCGGTGACAGGCTTAAGCAACTTCGAATTCCACTACATTAGAGAGCCATATTTTTGAAGTATTTTTTTAAAGTTCTCGTTTCCTTCGCCATTCTTCACCTAAACTTTTGTTTCCTAACTTACAGTACCGTTCAAAAAGAAATCACCTCGAACTTTTTTTGCCATAAATCATCTCGAACTCAATGTTTTTGACTGATTTTTTGGTATGTTGTCAACAGTGGCGACTTTTAACGTCTCCATCACAGAACTCTCAAAACTCCTTTTTATTTCGTTCAAAAGGCCACTTTTCACATTTTTTCCCGAACAGGACAACATCAGTTTCAATAATTTGAAATAAGTCACTTGACTTGGACGCTATCATTATGAGATCAGAAGTTAATTTTAACTACTAGTCTAATACTTTTTAGTGAAGCCGTTGGCATCGATGACGGCTTGGCATCTGCGGGGCATTAACTCGACCAAGATGTCGATCAGGCACTCATCGATTTCCTTCTATTCTTCTTCAAATAGGTCAAAATTCTGAGCAGCATTTTTGACTGTTTTGTCGGCTATCCCATTCTTGAGTTCTTACCACGAGGGTCCACTGATGTTTAGGTCAGGGGGCTGGCTGGGTGAGTCAAGGCATCGAATTTCCCGATGAGTCAACCACTCGCGCACCCCTTTTAGATCCGTGTCCGGGGTCGTTATCTCGCTGGAAAGTAAATTTTCTTCCGTGCTCAGGACGGGAGAGAGGTAGCATGGATTTCTCCAAAATGTCTAAGTACATCTGCTGGGCTGTAGTGGTGAGAATATGGAGCATGGACCCCATGCCTAGACTCGGAGACCATCCCCAAACCAATACTGAGCTGGCACCATGCCTGAAAGTTGTCAATGGTACTTGTGGTCGGAACTTGTGTCTTGAAAGGTCGTCTACGAACGAAACCCAAGGTTACCAAGCCAAACAATCTTTATCTAGTCACTCTAGATGACTTCGCGTCATTAGTTGGAGGTCTAGTGAAGGTGCTGACGCGCTTATTAAAGTCGAGCTCGTCTGTTTTTTCAGAGATCGGGATACTTTTTGACAAGTCTTCCTCCATATATTCCAGCAACCCACAGGCGTCTGTTGACGGTACCTCTAGATGGTAGCGACGTCGCCGTCGTCGATATTTCGGTCATTATATCGGAAGACTCTCGTCTGGAGTCTTGAGTCGACGCACAAATGTTCTTCCTATCGTCCTCAAGAGCGGCAATCCGTAACCTTCAAGAGCTGGCTCGCTAGATTGGGTTTATGAGAAACTCAATCACAGCAAACAGCCTTGGATGTTGATCATGGGTCAATTCCTGCTTACTACCCGTGGCAGTGGCGGAGAGCTGCTCCATGGTCAGAAGGCGAGAGCCAGAGTTTTGTCTCTCCACTGAAAGCGGTCAGCTAACAGAATAGAAGCATCACCAATATTTCTAGACTTGAAAAACACAATGAAACATACCTAGAGAACATGCCCCTTTCGCACGTTTTTTAAAAAAGAAAATTCACCTACTTGGCCGGAAGTGAGCTACCGCCAATTCCGCATCGCAGGAGAGTCGATAATGTTTGAAAAGTGTCCTGTCATAAAATCAGGTGGAAAGATTAAGTTTGAGATGAGTTATGGCAGAAAAGGTTCAAGGTGGTTTCTTTTTGAACGGTACTGTATTGTTAGTGAGGGTACTTCAGAGTTATCGTGAACTGTGTATTCGACTATAGTGAATCCTATTCACGAAAACCAATGATGTGTCATAAGTCACCTAATTCACAGGGCTTACTGGTAACAGTAACTTTGGGGTGTGGTGCGATTCATGCGTCAATATAATGAGGTCATCGGACGAGAAGCGCTATAACATCATGCCTACCATCATAATAGAAGAAACAAGTGAATAACTATGCACGTTCAAAGAGGCATTGTGTTTCTAGGACCAAAAAATTTGAAGTTATTCTTATTTTGAACGTTTGTCAAGCAAATTGTTGACCTATCAAGTGAATTCTTGATCTCGAAGAGGCTTCAGTACCGTAGTGAAGTGATTTGCTCCAAATCATAGTCAAGTTGCGGACTACTGCGAGTCTTGTCCGGTCCATCTCAGCTGAAGAGTACTGAAGCGATGCTGCATGCGCGAAGAGCTCTAATGGGGCCACGCGTGAATCGCGCGCCCCCGTAGATTTGTTGAAAAGTGCGTAGAACCATGTCTCTATGTGTGAGACTCAGAAAACTCATTTCCCCTAATCATTTTCCACTTCACCTGAATACGAGGCAAATTTTGTACATTTTATCGCGATGCTAGACAGGCCAATCAACCAGTTCCCCACCAAATTCTGGCGACACTTGCTTATACTTTCACCTTGCCCAGATGGAGAGGAGTTCCGAGGACGAGAAGGTGAATTCACCGGTGTTATCCTTATCTAATCACGGTGCTTCATCTTATTTATTTATTCATTTATTTGTTGAAGGTGTTGCATAAGGCAAGCGTGGGAAACCACCGCTATATCTAACAACACTACGTAACGTACATAGTTATAAGACAAGAGCTTTTTCCTAACAAGGACCTCGAAAAGTGCAAACATGGAAGTGGAGAATGCCACATTTGATTTGAGAGATATATAAGTAGTACTGGTACGGCAAGTAAAGTAGTAAAGTCCTGTGTTGATTTTCGACCTTGCATATATTCATTGACAGACAGGAACGGCTTCATCGTTGACAGTACCACTCAAAGTAACTACGAATTATTTTTAATTTAAAGAATATTTAAAGAAAGCTGCAAACGTGCAATGTCTGACGTCAGTGTTTATCAACACTCTTTCTGAACCACTTCGATGGTCATAAGTTTCGATATTTATTATAGATTACGCCCGTTTACGTATAAATTTTGGAGAAATTACTTGTAAACGTAATGGATCTAGAAAATATCTCATCGATCCCTTCTCCTTTGGAGTGATAAGATGTGTTCGAAAGACTGTCGATGAGCACATTGTTGTTCACACAAAAAAAAAGCTTCGTTCTGACAATCACAACGACTGGATGTACTTCCCAACGTTCTCCACAATCTGAGCTTTCAGAGCAACCTATGACTGCTCTTGAAGGCACAGTTCACGATAATTCAATGGGTGAGAGCGTCAATGGCTTTCCCGCCTCTCGTTCGATGTCACGTCATCACGTCGGACGAGTGTCAAGACAATACAGATTACAACTATTCGTCCTAGGACACACACACAACTAACTGGTCGCCGAGTGATGTGGCGGTGTTTTTCTCCCATTCTTTTTTCCTCTGTTATTCTTTTTGCTGCCGCGATTCCTTATTTAATTTCGTACTCCTAGAGGCTGGAAAAAGTGTGCTTCTTTTGCTGTTACTAGGGTTTTTTGTTTCCTTATATTGTTTTCCTCTTCCTCTTTTTCCCTTTTGTTTTCCTTCCTTCCTTGCTTATAAGTGAATGAATTTTTGCTTACCATAGTCTGTTATTCGTACCAGGACCCACACGTACGCAGTGAGACACACTGTATAGCTCGTCCAAACGCTCCACTCTTCTTCATTCTTCTGAACTCATTCCCGTCCAGCCCCTTGTTTAACGGTTTTTCGAAGTATTTTTTCACTTCGGAAACACCACCACCTTCATCGCACTATCTTCGACCTTGTCTTCCATTTTTCATCATAATCTGGATTACCCAAAATTATCGTAAACTGTGCCTTTAAATTTCATGGTAGTTATGCATGACTGTACATTATATTTATTGATCTAGTCCTGTTACATATTCCTTTATATAGGTGTCTTTCACATGTGTTGACTCTAAGCACCAATAAAACTTCTCTCCAATGCAAACCCTGTCAATAGGACAAGTTTAGACCATGCTGTAGCTGCACTCCTTGTGAATAACCTTGTAGCAGACTTTCGAAGGATCCTCTTCGGTGTCCTCGATAACTTCCTGAAAGAGGATATATGACCAATGCTTTTCGATTGTTTGTCTGACCTGGCATGCAATGCCATGCTACTAAAGTTTGTCAGTATCATTATACAGTGTCTCATTTCCACTACTACTTCGCTATAGTGGAAAGCACTACAAAAATCACTCGATTGAACACTAGAATCTCAGGCTTGAAGAATTCTGAACGGGCTGGTATACATCGAAACTGTGTTGTTCATGCTTGCCTAACTTACATGCTTCACATAGTGTTCTTCCGAGTAAAATTTGCGATCAAAACGTGGCACGTCTTCTCCAACTCGAGTAACACAGAATAGAAAAGCTGTGCTTAACCACACCCTATGTTAAGGGCAAAACAGCGGAGGTCATCACCCTCCGCAGAGTTCTAACTCTATATTAACCACAATTGGTGGGACAAAGGTTCATAATCTGACATCTGTGTAGAAAATAAATAAAATCGCACCAATATTTCCCCGGGAACCAAAGTAACTAGTACATACTTTTCATCTTCGTATTTTTCTGATATCTTGAATCTTAAGAGGATTTTAGATAAAACTACGTAGTGATTTCAACCGTTCGATTTTCTGATGTGATCGTCTTCAACAGGGCCAGGGTTCTGCTGTTGAAGCGGGCAAAATTTCCTATAGTTAAAGGCGACCGTCAATGATCAAGAAAGGACGTGATATCAGTGAACTGCTCTATCTTAATACTTCACAAGGTGCAAATCATAACTAATTTCGATTTTAAACTTCATTAACTTACATGTGCTATTTTCTCGATCATGCTGCGGCAGAGCTTATCAGTGGCAGCTGAGCTGAAGTCCTTATCGCACTTTTTTTCCAATGCAGCTTCAACTTCGGCCTGCAGTTACGACACAGCTATGTGTTGTGATCGAAAAATATCGTCATAGGATACTTTACCTTAGAATCTAGGTTTATCACACTCGAGAAGCATCTGGGTAACCCATCGTTAACAAGTTAAATAGTAGTAAAATACCTTAGTAAAATTCCAAGACGGCATGAACGCCTATCAAGTCGCTGTCCCTCGTTTCCGTTCCCGTATTGAATACGCTTCCTAACTATCTTGACGGTAATGCATTGGTGACTTTCAATGGAATTAAAAACCTTTTTTCTTACAATTGCTCAATTCGTACTAGTACAGCAACTATTTGGCAAGCATAAGATGATCTTAAACTTGTACTTCCAGTATAGCAACTATATGGCAAGCGTAAGATGAACTTAAACTTGTACTTCTAAGCCATTCGTGTTCGTATTCGATAGGAATTGGAAATTGCCTCGGAACTCATTTGAAAATTCGGAGTGGCTATCAAATGTCATGTTGAAATTTTCCCAGGCTCACGCGAGATTTCATGGAGCCCATGAACATCCCACCATTTATACCTTTTACCGTATCCAAAACTCACACCTACAACAAGCCCTTAGCGTGTTTGACGAAAACAATCCATCAAACTCCAGAATAAAAAAGGAATTCAAGTATATTTTTAGCTGAGTACCTCTCCACATTCCGCGTACGTTTCTGCAATGAGGACCATATCGAGGCACATTTCACAAACAATATCGAATTTGTCTAAATGTTGAAATTTTGAAAATGTGACAGACTGAAGTTGTGAGGAAATTGATTCCTTAAAAATGGAGAAGTTAACGAAAGCATTTCGCTCGCAATTAAATAAAGCACTGAACATTACGGCAGCACCATAATTATAATGAAATTTCACTGACCGTCTCCAGTTTTGAGGAACTTTATCAACTTTATATACTTTGCTCCACATTCGTCAATTCCTCCATCGAGTTTTATGTCACGTGGCATAGAAAGTACTATTCCGCATAGCGTTGCTGAAAATAACGAAAATTTTGTTTATTGAGAAAGTACATCCGAAGAAACATCATACCAACAAGGAGAGCCATCTTCATCATCAGGTGAAGCAAGCGGCAAATGCTTGCAGCCCTTTTTCAAACCAATCTTATCAGCCAGACATCTGTCTTGTTCTCACACTTATGGCTTCAACAGGCAAGCATATGACCGAAAATCACAGACCCAGGAAAGCACAAAGTTCTGTTTGACGAATCTGCTATGGAATGTGCCGCCTTCGAAGAGATCCCATGAAATTTTTGCGAGTACATTGCTTCAAAAAGAAATCATTTCCAGTACCTGAATCACGGACTTGGTTGAATGATCTGCACGCGATGTTCAAAACATGAACTCACTAAGGGCATACGCTGATATAGTTATGATATCACTCTCGTCCGTATGAAATGGTAGCGAAGCAATAGCGACAGCGTGAACTCGTTTAAAAGGTCTTCGTGAGAGGAAAGGGCAAGAAAAAGCCCCAACCACTCCCGAATAATGTGCTTTGTAGATGTATTTACTTTTCCGCATAGAGGATACGTCTCTATCTATGTCGTAAGATC
Source organism: Haemonchus placei (assembly GCA_900617895.1). Classification (NCBI taxonomy): domain Eukaryota; kingdom Metazoa; phylum Nematoda; class Chromadorea; order Rhabditida; family Trichostrongylidae; genus Haemonchus; species Haemonchus placei. The sequence goes on from UZAF01016775.1 coordinate 28,955, forward strand.
CTGATACAGATAAGGCCAAAAGTATCTGTCTTGGTTGTTTTATAGTTCAATCCATTTCTGAAAGTGAATGACTGAAAGATTCTAAGTATGGGTTTTTTTCAGAATGAATCGAAGCAGTTTGACCATGTATACCATGATATTAGGGTGTCCATAAAGTTCGTTGGCCATTCGTTTTTCAGAGCATGCAAAGATAACTCACCAAGTTGAACTTACTGGTTCATGATATAATCTCCATGAATACCCACCACCTTTCGCCAACGATCGGGTAGAGAGGCGATTCCATCCTCCCAGAAGCCGGCCGGCCGCGACTCGGCCCAATCCTCGATCACGTCCTCGAGATCACGCTCGTTCTTCAGCTGTTTTCCGTCCAAGAAATTTTGCATGGACCGGAAGATGTGGTATTCGCATGAACTGATGTCCGAGTTAAGCGGTGGATGCATGATCGTCTTGATGCCCAGCCTGTTCAGGACGGCCTGATTATCTCTCGCTTTGTGGGGGCGCGCGTTTTCCCAGAGCAACCACGGAGCTGCAAGTTTCTGGGACGAGGCGGCAGCTTCCACCTTGACCTCGTGCAATTCTGTAGAGAGGGTCTCTGCCGTCACTGTGGCATTGTTGGGTAGGATGCTGCAGTGGACGACGCCGTGGCGAGAGAACCAGAATGACAAAAGGCGACTCTTTCCATGCATACTTCTCTTTGCATGACTTGGCGGGGACGCATCGAAATTCACCCAGACTGGTTTGTTGGCAGATTTAGAGTAGTCGACCCATTCTCATCTTGGCAAGTGTGGGTGTCTAGAATCTTCCTCAGACCTCTAAGTCTCTGAGGTTCTCGGAGCACACCGCAACCCGCTTCCTTGCCTGTGCCGGCGTGAGGTCGTGAGAGACAACTCGACGCCTCTTCGACACCTTGCCAGATTCAATAAGGACATTGTGGATGGTGGAACGGGTACCTGTGTGACCCTGCTTGAGTGGGGCAAGGACGACGTCGGTTCAACGTCTAAGGCATCCAGAATGCCTCGTCGATCGACGGAGGCTGGGCGACCGCGCCTCGGCATAGCTTCAATGCCATAGTTTCCATTGGTGAAGCGAGTCCACCATTTTGACATCCAGCTCTTAGAAGGGGTGTTATCGCCAAACTGCTGAGCATTCTGGTCGTGGCCTGACGTCTGGAGACGCCCAGGTTGTAGTAGACCAGCAAAGCAGGAAAGGAAATTTAGAGCTAGCTAGCTCAGAAGATAGCCCTAGGCGAGTGCTTTCAGTATTGCGGAATTCACAGCGAGTTGCGTAACGCGACGATGTTTTCAAATGGTCAACGAACTTTATGGACACCCTAATACAATGAACCATTGTGTATCGAGAACCGCCGCGGTGTTTTCGAATTCTTAGTCAGGACTCCTCAAGTTCTTTTTGAGAAGCTTCTAAAATGGCCGCCATCTGAATTTCTCTGGCTCTACCAAATTTTTTGGAGGGAGGTTCAATAGCCACGTGGTTCTCCTCATGTTTGTGAGAGATGCACCCACGTAGCCATAGATAGTTGTGACTGACTGTGACCGATTTCTCCAAATCCATACGTATGCTCTCAAATAGCACTATTTCGAAAGTGGGTAGGGCCCAGATGGGCAGTAACCAAGCAATGTATCTAACTGTCTTACTGTTCGTTGCTGCGAATCTCTTTCACTGAATTACTCTCTCACTCAAAGAACTCTAGTCGGTTAGTGACGAGGCTACGTAGGACGGTCCCAGATGGTGGATAGGGGAGTAGATCGCCTACCAAAGTTGCCGGTACTGCATAAGTGTGTTAAGAGTCTGAGGGTGCAATCGGCATCCTGTAAATCGAGTCAGCCAAAAGCACTCGTTAAGTGGGAGGTATCTGGGAGGCGATTCGAGGCCACCTTCAGAAGCTAAGTCCCTCGTCCACTCCGGGATAGCCTGGCTAGCACCCGGAGTCAACCCGACCCCACGTTAAAGCCTGGCAGGCTACACGTTGGGTACCTATTTGCCAAAAATAGTTATACAAAAAGGCATCATTCCTCTAAACTTGCGGGAGCCTCGAGTACGGCAGCGTTGAGTAGGACCGCACGGGAGAGCTGCTAAATACTCAAGGGGAAAGCAAGCTGTCCAGAAGCCGAAGGACTAAGATGGCGATCTATGCTTTCATAAACGAACGCTCACATTGAAGCATGTATAGAAGATTTGATGATGCAAGTTCAAGTACGACGTCATCGGACTGGCCGAGACGAGAAGGCATCGTCGGCTACACGCTGTATTTGAGACCGGAGAAGAACTGTTCCTTGGAACGCTAGAGGAGTCGGCGGTGTAGCTGTTCTCGTCAACCCGCACTTGGCCGTGAACATTATTTTGTACGAAAGCTTGACAACCCCATTGCGATTGAGAAGATGTGGCTGAAGCCCAGCTCTACGTTGCCTACGCACCAACATCAAACTACGAAGGAAAAAGTTGGAAGCGCTTGTACGATTATAGAGAGGCTCTACAGAGGAGACCGCACTTTCTTCCAGGTCCTCATCAGTAATTTCAACGCCGGGATTGGCCGCAGATGAACGCGTGAAGAGCTCCACATCGGGGCTCACGGAATGGAATGGCATGGTGAAAGGCTATCCGAGTTGATCATGTCGACCCACACCATCGATGGAATCCCGCGGTTCCAGAAGCCCTCCCATTTGCGATGGACATAGAAGTCATCTGGTGGACGGTTTCATAATGAAATCGACCACACTACCTTCTCGGACCATAGTCTCCTCCGCGCAAGATTCCACTTCTCAGTGCGTGGAGAGCTATGAAGCTTGGGAAACGAAGGCCCAAGACCCCCATCGACTAGGACCACTTCCCTTGCGAGTAAGTGGGAAGATTCCGTTATCGACATCGACGAAGAATACAACAGGCTCGTCGAGCATCTTCACGATAGTGCTAGGAAAGCAGAGAGCCTACAAGTGGCAAAGAGATGACTCTTTTTGAAGCCCTCGAGCCAGTACGCCGGCGTAGAATCGTGCGAGTTGCAGGCAATCATCAACCATCATCTAAACTTTCGAAGCTATGCGGGGAAGCGATGAGAGGAGATCTGAAACAGAACAGAGAAGAGCAGCAGTATGAACGAAGCCGTCGAGGCCGTAAAGAGCATTTGCAGAGAACGTCGAATGTCCTCCTGATGGAACACTTACTGCATCTCGGATAGCAATGTAGAAGGTCATCTACTACTTCTGTTTGGATCCTCTCTACAGCACATCTACCTGCCTATCTGTACCCTTAGACAGGACCGATCTGTCGTCACTCCAGTCCCCCCTTCCGCATTTGACGTGCCATCACGTCGGTGGAGAATTGTTCTTCGCCCGGTTCAGATAGTACCAAGGCAGAACATTCTAAAAGTCTTCCATCAATTATTGTCAAAACTCTGGCTCAGCACTTCACGCGGAATCTGTCGGAATAAAAAGTGCCCAGGCCCTAAATCACTAGCAGAAACAAGCACCTGTATCACCTGACGTTCCACTGATCATCAATTTCCTCGAGCAGGCACCAGTAGCATCTCCACTGGTATCTGTTGCGTGCCAGAGTGGTCCAGTGGATTGTTCTTGGCCAAGAGACACGGTGCAAAGCATTCCTTTCAATCACGGCTTTTGCGAAGAAGGGTGACCATCGCACTGGTGGCCTACTGGGGTTCATTTGGAATCCAATCAGCAATACTCTAACGGTCATCACATGTCGCATAACGTGTAGGACCCACCTAATCTTAGATTTCTCATCGTAAGCAGTACTATTCCTGATCTTCGTTTGATGAAGGAGCTCAGCTCCGGATTACCTTTTGCACTTGCGTCGGTAGGGAAATTCCGAGCATCGTCCTTTCCACAGCGCGTTGAATGACGCTGAATGTATGCTCATACTGCTTTCGAAAAGCCTAAGTTTCTGACTGTGAGGTAAGTGTCAAAACAGGGAGGACAGTAGTGTCTTAATAGTGAGCGCGAAGCAGGATGATTTTTGTCTTCTTTACTACTACCTCAATATTCTTGAATGCTCCCCACGCCGTGTGTTTCCTTCTGCCCAGCTCCGGTGTTGGGTCGTTCATCGCATTGATTTCTCGGTCTAAATACACGTAGCAAAAGCATTCAGGGATGATCCTTCTTCCAAACGTAGAAGTAGCTACAGGTACCATTCCATTTCTCATGAGCGTCGTCTTCTTTACGGTCAGTCGTAAGCCGATCTTCCCACAAGCGCTATCGATCTCGGCCAGCATTTGTTCCACCGGCCCGATGTCCGGTGTTGTAAGCTCGAGTAGTGTTCTGCAAAGCGGAGATGACGTGTGTAGCGACTCATGACTTCCCATTCCATATGACGCATGATGTTCTCGAGAGTGGCACTGGAAAGTTTGAGCAAAAGTTCCTCAAGCGGGCACCAGTACCGTCTCCATTCGTTTCTGTCATGGCCACAGTATTCAATTGGATCGTCCCCGCTTCAGGGATGAAACTTTGATAAGTTTGTAGATTATAGTCAGCAGGGAGATAGAGCGACAATTACCCCATATCGTGTGGATCTCTCTTTTCATACAGCAATCCCCTCTTGCTAGTATTCCACGACGTGAGTACTTTGCATTTCCCTAGTAGAAGTCGGAGTGAACTTCTCCATAGCCCTTCGAGATGCAGTAACTGTTAAGTCAGGATGACGAAGAGTAGTTATCTTGGTCTTATAATTGACGAAGCTCCTGCAGGCTTTGCGAATGCTCTTTCCACCTCGGCGCCCTCAGCCAGAACTGCTGTTTTCTCTCTCACAGATCCTCCACTACCGCTTCTTCACATAGCTTCGCAGAGTCGGATGATATAAGTTATTACCTGCAGATCGTGGAATATCACGGTGGCGTAATAGTTTAAGAGTTTGCGAAGAGAGTTGTCCCTTGGTTACTTGTAAACTCTCTGTTTCCCTTTCGGGCCCACGAGGCTTCCCATAGCTCTCTCGACCTTGAAGGGCAGACTTATGCATATCTTGAGCTGGGCTAATCTCCACTGGTTCAGCATAACATCACACTTTTTCAGAGGAGGCGCAGCCACGCAAGCGCTCAGTATAGCTCACCGAATGGATGTTATGCAGGCTGAACAATTGCGTACATTTGAATTGCTTCAGAATTACATCGCCCCCAAGATCCTACCCATATCTTCTTCATTTGCTTCATGACTTAATGTCTACTTACTTGTTAGGTATTTCTGTGGTATTACGATAGTCATTGCACTTACATATTACCTTTGCATTACGTATAGACTCACTGATATATTATTACCAGTTGTTATTTTTGTTAATGTTCCCATACCATGCGAACATGTCTATTCACTAACCTGTATTCTCTCAGATATTGAATCAATATATTTGTCACCTACAAAATTACTTGCAATCGCTCCACTGGTTTACTCGCATGTATTATATACGCCAACATCAAATCTTTTATAGTCGTATAATAGCACGATTCCTATTTGTTCAGTATTATCGTTCATAAACCTCGGCCGATCAGGAAATTAATAGTTTAAAAATGTATTCATACGAGAGTATGCGGAGGTATAATAACGTGCTCCAGCGGCAATGGTTAGGAACATCCTAGTTTGCGGCATGCCGCGACGCAACCGTTCACGCTTTAAGGCTTGACTCGCTTTTTGTTTATGTTCTTCTTTTTTTCACCGACGGACCTACCGACCAACGACGATCATGGCCACGTGTTGACAACGCAAGATAGATCGCGTTTAGGACCGCGTGAGCGTCCGCGGCGCCGCTGACGTGCTCCACGATCGGGTCCAACGTTGCTAACACATGGCTAACAACGTCGTCGATCGGTCGGTTGGTGAAGAGAGTGCATGTCGATGGAGTTAGGAAACACCTATTCACGGGACATTTGAATCCGCCTTGTATCCAGGTCTGGTCTTGGTTAGCTGTTTTTATGTGGAATACTTTGCTTACCTTTAAGTTACCATGCATAGGGAGCTCCCCTATGGCGTATAGTGTTGAAAGTGATTTTAAAATGAGCACCCGCCTTGTAAATGGCCTTCGCCCTCATATCAGCGAAGTGGTTTATCACTTTTCACTAAAATGATGTGGTCATATCGCGCCACTTGCTCTGTCATTCGCTCTGGTGCGCTGGTTCGCCGTTTGATCACTCAATCAACTGCCTTTTTTGCTGAATAAGCGTTTTTTAGAAGCCTTTTTATGAACACGTTACTGTTTACTTGCAATCGTCGCTTCTTCCGCCTTCCCCGCATTTTCATCTCCTCTTTCATCCAAATCACTTATTTTTTGCATGTTTCAGCGAGCTGGGTACGGGGGGTGCCGAATTTGTGCACAGGACGAAAAAACTACTAGCTCAACGTGGGCCGTCCGCACTTCAGTTCGTAGACGATTCTATTATGAAGCCGTCACAGCTTTACCTATTCGCTTATAATGCCGTCCAATTCCTCGGGTAATTACCTCATTGTTAGTTTACTTGTTCTTCGGCCTTAATTACTTGAAATCACTAGGTTTGGTTAAAAATCAGGATCAGTCTTTGCAGTAACGGTAACTTTCTGTTGTTTTGGATTCAAGGTACTCATTAATCATTTTTCAAAACTTATCTTTCACTCTGGCAAGGAATCCTTCCCAGCCTATCAGATTCAAGCGTAATCCTGACCTTAGCAGTGCATGAAATAGCGTGCCACAGTAATCGCTCAAGCACGTGCTCTGTATATTACCCTGAAGAATCCGTTCTCATGCGAATATGTGACAATTGAGCGTGCGGTCGCGTAGTGGTTTGTTTCTTATAGCCGACCACGGAGTCGAGAAAACGATTTTCTTAAGTACCCTTTTCTTTTCGTTGTCTTGTTCGAGGTTGTTCAAGAACAGTGCTGTATCACCCTAACTCAATTTTAAGAATAGTCGCCTCGCAGTACACATGATAATTGGATTAAGAGAGCAAGTTTTCCGGGTTTCACTAGCAGTTTTGCTATTCCGCAATGTTTAGCTGCGTAGGGTATGGGTACATTCACCCATTTTTGGATGGACGCGGCGAACTACGCAGGGAAATTATGGTGATTTAAACGACTCTGGGCCTATCATTCAAGCAAGGTTTTTATTAGATTTGATATGTAGGACCAAGTGACCCTACTTCAAATCTGTGCCCAAATGGTGGGCGCCGGAGTTGTTTGAATCACCACGAATTTCGCCGCGCTAGAAATGGTCGCATGTTCCTCCCCCAGCTACGTACTATCACAGCCTCATTTTCCACTCACCACCTCCGCTAAACCAAAAATACCCTTTGCTCCTACGTCCTCGAGCCACCAGGTCATGGTATAGGAAATACGCATTCAAAACGCCTTACGATTCCGGAAGGTAGCCGATTGCTGGGGCGCAATTGGAGCCAAAAATGGGGTTGTTTTACGCCAAAAGTTCTTCACACTTCGTTCTGCAACGTTCCACGTTTCTTTGACTACTGAATGAACTTTTCAGCTGGGGTATCATCCTCCTCAAGACCATTCATGGAATCGCAGAGCATCTCTCATGGCCTCAGTTATATACCTCCGTTGAAGCTGAGGTGAAGCTGTTCCAGACTCTTGCTATTTTGGAAGTGAGTTTTCTCTTTATTTTGATCTATTCTTGTTTAGGGTTACTAATGTCCTTATTACCGTGATAGTTATTAATGTAATCAAGCTTCTGAGCAGATTAAGTTCATTTCAGTTTTGAAAAAGGAGTGAGTGTCAATTTTGACATTATACCTACATCTGAAGATCTTTTTTTTTCATGTGGTGCATGCAATACTTGGTCTGGTTCGCTCTCCTGTTGGAACTACAATCATGCAAATCACGAGTCGTGTAGTATTGGTTTGGCCGATCCTCCACACATGTTCGATAGTATGTTTCTGTTTTAGCCGATTTGCCTCATATCTTTTAGACCGGTGTTTCCTTATTTTGCATTATTGCTGCACGTTAGGACAGGAACTGTTCCAAATTTTAATTCCTTTTCTTTTATGTAAATTCAATCAATTTTGCTCTAGGCACGAGGAAGCGTTGGAGTTCCAATGCTGTTGATGGCATGGTCGGTCACTGAAGTAGTGAGATATTCGTATTACGCTCTTGCCCTCTTCAACGCAGTGCCGTATTTTCTTACATGGATAAGGTGCGACTAAAAGTCATCATTTCCTCTCATATATTCCGTCTGGTCCCACATTTTCATTTGTTGCCATGCTAATAAGCACCACGGCGAAAATCAAGCATCGTTTCCTGTTTGTTTGCCCTCTTTTACCGAAATAGTTGTGTTAGATGTTACGTTAGTAACAGATGTTAGTTTCCTGTATTTTACTTATCGAATGTCTTCATGGCAGCATTTACGAACTACAGAGCACCATGCCAGCGAGAACAGGAACGTTCATTCTTATCGTCGACGAAACTAGGTCACGTCGCACGCGGCGGTGAACACTGCGATTCCGAGATGGACACGTTTGAATTTAGCGGTTTGAATTATTTCACCGTGCGCGATTATTTGAATGCAATCTGGAACGTGGCCATTGAGCGAATGAGGTCTGCTTGGTGAGGAAGCAAAGTGAAGAATAAGGCGGGTCGAGTTTCTCCATGTGGAAAATAGAGAAATTAGGAAATAAAGCTGTGAAGCGGTGATTCGAAGGAAATCTCCTACTAACAGGAATATGCCGAAGCGCTGCAGCACCGGTGTTGTATTCGAACCGGTAGGATATTACGAACCGTATATCCCTTGCTCGGTTCAAATGCAACTTGTCCATCTCGGAATCGCAGTCGGGCTTTGCCGTGTACGACCTATGCGGCGTGACTTAGTTTCGTTGACGTTAAGAACGAAACACACCCCAGGGGAAGGGTGCAGACGAGCGGAGTACCTGCGTTTTTACGCAGATATATGCGTAAAACGCGAATATCTGCGTAAAAAACGCACTAGTCTGCGTGAAAATGCGCTTATCTGTATTTTTATGCATGTATCTAAAGCGCACTTACTATAAATGTGCCATGTAGGAACCAACACGTATTTCAACGTCGTTAGTGCCTGTTTTTGTCTATGTCTATCGAGAACGAAAGAGAACCTTAATGGTAAAGTGTATCTTTTAGTGAAACTATAGAAACAATCGACCATTGATCAAAATACGGGGCAGTCATCGAGTAAGGTAGGGATTTATTCTCCCGGCATTTTTAGTTGGACAGTTTCCTTACCTCAATTCGTAATATAAAGAAAGCTGCGGATTTCACGACATCCCCTTCCCTATCTTGTAGTTGCTAGAACTTGAATAAAACTGTCGGTCTTGGAAATTTGTACTTGTTCGAGCCCATCTTACTTCAGCTTTATTTTTCTAGGTACACATTCTTTATCGTTCTGTACCCTCTCGGTGTTACCGGCGAGCTTTTGACTCTCTTCGCCAGCCTTCCTGAGGTAAGTCTTCTTCAAACTACTTGATCTTTAATCTTGCCTCAGTGTTTCCCTTCCTCCCATTCTAAAAGGGCTGTATTTGCCTCATCAATGATTTCCATTTTTGATATTATGTTAAGCATGAAGCTCGCCCTCTTTATGCCCAGACCCTAAGCGCAAAAGAGTGAAAATTTGTTTCAGGTCCACGAAAAGAAGTACTACTCATTGGAAATGCCGAACGCGCTTAACATGGGTATCTCCTTTTACTGGGTATTGATTGGAATAGCACTATCTTACATTCCAGGTTAGTTCAGATCATGAGATAATGTGTAGTAAAGGTAATGTGTAGTAATGGGAATAGTGTAAATGAGTTTTTCTCACTTTTAATGAATTATAATTGTCTTCTTGTTTTGAAGCTGTGCTGAATTCTAGGTTTTCCTCAATTGTACTTATATATGTTCGCTCAACGCAAGAAGGTGCTGTCGACTGATGCAGTGAAGAAGAAGATGTAGTCAGAGCATTTAGCATACCGGTGTTTTTTTATACCTGAAAAGAAAGCCTATATAGTGGATATACGCGAAAATGGACTGTATACCTGTCGACTCTTCTTTGGTTGCGGATCTGAAAGCTACATTTTGTGTCTGCTCTCGAATTTAATGAAGAGGTTGTTTTTTTTTTCGAGGTGGGCGTTTCCTCTTCCATCGCGTACAATAAATTGCATTTATGTGTTTCCATACTTGATGATTATGTTCCTCCTGATGAGTGGTCTACATTTTAAACATACTAACATACACACATACTTTAACATGCATAATAAGGGTACTTAAGCTTCTACCTTAACGGTCTGGAATTATTTTCCAACTTTCGACAAGCCATGCTCATCAAGAATCCTTTTTTTTTTTTTGACCTTGCAAACCTACCGCCTATTATGCAGCTGTTAATGACTATGGTTCAAACCAGGTATGCCACAGGTGGACATGAAGGCTCCCTCAATAGTGAGATACTGTTGGAACCACTTCGAGCTCAGTTTCTTTCACATGCATTTCACAAAACGAGAAAAGAGACATCTCAAGTAGTAATCATTGCTTCCATGTAAGGCTTGTCGCCTTAAGAGCCTGAAAGGATTATGCCTAGCTAATAACAGGCCCTGAAGAAGACGACTACGCCGAAACGTCATCCTAATAAAGCTTATTTACAAATCTCGGGAAGAATGCAAGAAAAAAGTAAACTAGTAATACAGTAGTCGTTGCAATAGACTGAGCAAATTGGCAGGATCGGAAAAGGAAGGCCAGCGGTTAGACATTAGTGGATACAGTCGAAACACTGTTGATAAGGTAATTGCGTGAATTCTCTCCTCTTCTGTGGAAATCACCATACGGTCAACCTATTGCCGCAACCATTTTCTGTCTGAGCAGGTTGGTAGTAGTAGTATATTGTAATATCAGTAGATACTCAATTGAAGTTGTGCGATCTTTTCATCATAGATTTACTAGTTCTTACTTGTTGTTTTTTGTTAATTGTCATGGCGATCATGGGAAAATGCTCACTCTTGATGGGACGCGGACCAGTGCTTGTTTTTTCCAGGCACGGGAATTGAAAGTCCGAGACGGGTATGCCCATTTACTACAAATCTAACGACCTCGTACCTTCTTTGCACCTCCACTATCTTGCCTGTAGAGTGACCTGCTTATTGCCTGTCGACTTATTTGCCAGGTTTGTGGTGTGATTAATACCTGAAGCTGATAGGGCGAGAACGGCAAGGTCAGCCTCGGCGCGGTGCGGTGGACGAGACGGCATGGCTACGATCGTAATGGGAAATATGGAAGCCATAGAAGACAAGTAAAAAATGGTCAACTGTGCTCGTTTTCAGGAAGTGTACGTTCATTAGGATTGACACAATCGAAGTTTTTCTTGTTTTGAACGTTTTACAAGTAAGTAAATGAAATAAATCCTTAATGTCCAAGGGGCATCATTGTCAATCTCGCTTGGCCTATTCCAACTGAAGGGCACGATCGCGACCGCATCGAAATCGCGACGTAATTTGCTGCACAGTGTGTCGCAGGCGGCGTGCGCGAAGAAATCTGATGAGGTCGCGAATGTATCGCACGTTCCCCGCCGCCAGACCAGACTCATGTGTAACATTGACGGTAGTGTGAATTAGAAATTTGTCAACTTTTGAAGCATGAGAAATAGAATTAAAGCAAAACAAGAATAAATAACAGATGAAATATAAAGCATCAAAAGCTTGAAAGTTAAAGAAATCGTAGGAAAGTTGTGGAAAAGAGGAAAAAAATTATTGGTGAAAACATTCTACCAAGACGCCTGCAGGCAAGCAGTTACCACGGAGTAAACTTTCATGCCTATCTAGACACCTTGGATTGCTTTGTTCGGACACCATCAATAGGTCACTTGAGAGTATTTAAACATGTCGATAAAAGCATTCTAAATCATCCCTGTACTGTGTTTGTTATGGCATGAGCACAATTCTCACTTGTACTACCCTGAATTCCACCACAGCGCCTTTTCTGACTTCAACGAGGAATAACTGATTCTTTTGCTCCTTTATATTTCTACAAATCTCTGTAGTCTGCTCCTCCAACACATTACGCTGTGCCAGCACATGTAAACGACTCTAGCGCCCCATCGTTGGGACACAGACTCGAAGTGGAGTGGATTTGAGGGTCAGCCGATCCTACAAATCTACTGTACTTCAAATATGGGCCCCAACGATAGGAGCTGAAGTCGTTCAAAGTGCCATGAACTTCGCCGCACGCATCCGCGGACCCACGGACGTTCCGCCTCTCACGAAATACTTACACGTGAGAAATCAACTACACGGGTTACGGAACTTCTCCCCGAATTTCCACGGCCTGCGGCAGTGGTGTCGCGGCGACTCTCCGTACCCTTCTATTGGCAATTCAAATCTTTCCTTCATAGCGCGCGATCCCGTGCGGCGAGCGCGACCCGCCGTTCGGGGAGAAGATGCCAAACCCCAACTACACTAGTGAAAAAAGGATGTATCCAATAGATCTCCCGGTTCACATTAGCCGCACCGCCGAGATGAAATTTCAACCTTAGCATGTTTTGTTGAGATATTTTAATGAACTGCAGATATTCCATTCGGCATGCAGAAACAATTTACGTAGAGCAAAAATGTGATAAAAATGGATGCACCAAGCCATTGTTAAGAGACGCTAAGTCTTCATACCCACGAACATTTTGCAAGAGCTTAACAGCCACTTCACAATAGTTAGATAGCTGGAGCGCAAAACTTCACTCCAGCTTCGTCTGCTATAAGTTTAGGGCTCATGTCCCCAAGTTCAATCTTGTATGTTATGTTCAATGTTCACAGGTCAATGAATGACTCGCGCTTATATATAACCCCGTCGAGTAGGCGGAGCTACAGTGAGGGCTGTCGGGTGAGAGTGTAGGAGAGCGCAGAGAAAAAGGGTGCTAGATGCGATCACATTTATTTCTCTTCAAGGTAGCACTTTGCAAATGCTTACCAACACCATACAAGGGGCTGGACCTTCATCTGTGTCCCATAGACGACGTCTCTTACTGCTCATCACATATACGACACTCCGAAGAGAGGCCCTGGGCAAGTAGAAAGGGTGGTGGCTTTGGCCAATGCTGCAATTGTGACCTGCTCTTATGAGTAGGCTCAAGTAGTGCCTGCGTCAACTACTTTGTGAGTGGAACTGGCTCGATTTTTTTCTTGTGATAAGTGATTAGTTAATCTGAACGTTAATATTAGTTGGCTTTATCGATTCTGAGTGGTCATAAGGCCCAGAGCTGTGACCGAATTAAGACCAGTCCTTTTTCCTGACCTATAGGTTAATGACTTTCTCTTGCCACAACTTTGGCATATTTGCTTGTTAGCAGTATTGTTATGCCTTGTCAGTTCACGCCTAGGGAGACGATTACTTTGGAACTCATAACGCTAAATGAGTTGTTCCATTTGGAATTACAAAAAGCACGGGCTTCTAACTTTGTTAGCTTCGTCTCCAGCTCCGGAGTTACTGTCGATTACAATTAACCATTGAAAACATGTCTGCTGTGGCTTTTGAATATGTGGTCAGCATCCTTCGTGAGCGTTTCCAGTACCTTCAGAGCGATGCCCCCTTCTTTTACTCCGTTTTTTTGTTAATACTGCGCAGTCGCCTTGTCTGCGGTTCGTGTCAGCTGTCACACTTCTTCCAATCTGTGGCATCTTCCGACGTCTTCCGAGAGGTGCTTCTTGATAGAGCCCTTCCACTCCTCGTAGTCGCTCCCCTTGAGCTTCAAATTCCCTTGACCCTTTAATCGGGTGATGTTGTGTTTTTTTTTGTGCCACGTGACCATACCATCGCAAGCGCTGCACTCGCTACTGTACTCTGTACTCTTACTACTGTCCGATATATCTATCCATGAAACTTCTGGAACTCCTTCTATCGCAAAGGATACCAGTGGGCACATTGCTCTCCATCTCCCGCGTTTATTCGGTCTTCTACAGACTCGTCTACGCTACCATCAGCGGGTAGGTCACTCCCCAGCTCTCGAAAGTCGTGAGTCCTTACAAAGGTTAAATTATTAGTTAATGTCGTTAATATTATTGTTAAATTATTGAGTAATTATTAATCTAGCATCTTTCTGGGATTCTACAATACAGTTCGCTATTGCTTCGGCTTGTTCCTGGTAGAATGGCGAATTATGTGGTCCTCTACCTGGGATACCACCCCATATGTGGACCTTTGCGGCATACTTGATCCTACTTCTCATCTTCAAGTACTGATCCTCTCGTTTTACGAAGCAGTACTTGGTTTAGTAGGTTGAACAGCCAACTGAACATAGAATTGAGGAAGCCTAACATTCATTTTCTTTGAACGTAACTGCTATTCAGACTTTGCACAGAACATTCATCGGTGAATACACAATTCGAAAATGCCGTTCCTGCAGCAAGCATTCCCGAGTAAAAGTCCGGACGAACGTATTTGTTGCTATCTCTTATTGTGTGACAGTATTTGTTTGTCGTCGTTTTGAACCCCAGAAGGTGTCGTAGCCTTCTGTGCACTCGCGACAATGCCACGAGTCCTGAGGCTGTTCACACCATTTTGCGACGTCGCCGAGCTATTATTTTTATAACATCTCTGGATTTCGAGAGGATGTCACCGTAGTGGACTGAAACAAGTCACGCCTAAATAGTCAAAGACAAGAAAATATTTTCTCACAAACCACGGAGGGCGGGAGATGAGAATGATTCCCTAGGGAAAGAACACCTCCAAATCCCTGTCAAAGCCGTCTAACCGTTTGATGCTAATAGATGGATTAATCTAAAAACTTTTGGTACCACTATGATTTATGGGAAAAACAAAACTTGGTAACCGAGTGGACTGATTTCCTTCGCTGTCTAATGACGACGACTGTGGCGATACCCATGAGCATTTTTCATTCATATATAGTTGCAAAAACGTCATTTTATAAAAACAATTAATAACAAAAAACAGCTGTAAAGACTGGAGAAAGGCGAGAAAGATGTAAGAACCAAAGCTGCTCGGCCTACCACATGCACTGGCACATACCTTTGAGACTTCAGGATACACCCAAGGACAAATCACTGGGGGTATAGACACTCAACAAATGATGGAGCTCTCTGACCCTTGGATCGCTGCATTGACTAGGCCTATAAATGTCAGCGTGGAGCTTTGAACCTTTCTTTTCATTCTCCATCTTATAAAAATATTCGTTTCTCATTTTGAACCCCTTACTATGATTAACCGTCCAAAATCTTGCTATATCTGAGCTTCTTTCATCCTTATTGTCGTTTTTCCATATAATATGGCTATACAGTATTTCTCATTTTCTCATGCGTTTAAGGGTTAGGTTCATGAAAAATAAAACTGGATAGATTAAGTTTCAGAATGTCATTCGGTATCGTGTTCTTCCCTCACACTAAAGCCAGTGACGTGGACCCGATTCAATCTCTACCTCCTGGTGTTGAGACGGGAAATGTCACTGAGGCTCGCTGACAAGGAAGGAGCTACGAAAGAAAGGTGCGATCATTCAAGAACTCACCGTACTTCGCCTTCATTCAGAATTTATTCGCCCACACAAGGCTTATCCGTTCAGGTTATTTCTTTGGCAGTAAGGAAATATGCGAAATGAAGAGTTCGAGTGTAAGCGTTGATGGAGAACTAATTGAAAGCGTCTTTGACGTTTCCTGCGCCCCACCGCGGGACTCATCTCCATGCTATGAGGAACCCCCTCCCTCAGCAAGGAAAGTGAATTGATGCTGAGGGTTGCAAGGATTGAAGAAGTGGTATCCGAGAGGATGAGCTCTTTGAAGGTAATACAGAAATGTTTGTAAGGCTTAGAAAATAGTGATTTTTTATAATAGATGCTACACTTCCTGCTCAATAAGTGCTTTTCAAGGAGCCGCATGTCCACAGCGCATTCATCAAGGCTGGACAAGTCAGAGCAGATGTTAAGGGAGGCTTTAGGAAGAATGAACTCGAGACAGCCAATCTACGTCGCTCACGAGGGCCGGTTCTGCTCATCAGGGAGGCTCCGACGAAGGTGGTTCCACCGAAACGTTAGCCATTGAGGTATTGTAGCCTCGTGTGGGAGTTGTACAAATAAAGTTATTCCACTTTAAAAATTAATCCAGCAGGCCTCAGGGTTTTGAAGAGCTGCTTACTTGTACCCGTCTCTGAATTTTTTCGTAGACCTTGCTTATCATATCGCTTTCACTCTTTAAGAAGTATTAGTTATGGTTATGCCTGCGAGAAGGATGTAGCAGAATTGAGGGAATTGAAGGGACACAATAGGAATCTTTTGCGCTTGACGTGGAGAAGATGTATTTGAGATTGCCCTGCAGAGTTAGAGAAATTAGTCGAAGACCGTAATAAGTCGAAGGATCGAATCATTTTTATCAAGCAGGTGAACTACAGTTTGCTTGTAAACCATGACCGAAGTCAAAGATCGATACAAATTGTTAATCGCATTCTTATCAGTGCTCATTCAAATGCTACGACGTTTAGAAGAAAGCTAAAGAAGCGCTAAATAGCCGAGTGGGGAGGACGTTGACGACATTTACCGCTTCGATGAAGATAGTTAGGGTCTAATATATTGAAAGAAACTGTAGATACTTGTCTAATTAATATTGAATATTTGTACTATAACTGTAATAAAATCCGTGTTCATGTGGTATTCCGTCTGGTTCAAGCATTTAATGATTCCATTCCAGTGTACTACCGCTAAAATTACAACTGTTTCAGCTCGATCCCAGGTTAGGTCACAGTTTTTCAGTAATAGGATTTGCACGCCTCTCAATACTCTTTTACGTCGCAATATTCCGTCATACTAATAATGCGTTCAAAAAAGCACTGGGCAAGTACATCTGATCGGTCCTTGGTCCCCAGCTGTATTTTATTTTATTTTATTTTGTTCTATACGTTCGTGTTGATGTTGTATAGCTTTGTAGTGTATTGTTACTAATTTAGTTGTTCCACATGCCTGCTGGCATGCAATAAATAAATAAATAGATAGTTAAATTGTCCTTTCGATAAATACTTCCATTTTCACTATTTTGACCAGTACATGAGCTCATAAGGAAGGCTGGTGAGTGAAACAAGTCATAAAATAACTTGACACGTTGTAATCGATCAATTTCGTGGCCTCCTACTCATGCTGCGGCATTTAGCCAGAGCCTCTATCAGATGGTCGACTGAAATGTTCATAAGTCGATCAGGCTCAGTCACGGGGAATTAGTGCTTGCGTCTCATGTTTGCATCCGACCTGTGGTGCGGAAGGGTTCGAATCCGCTGACGTGCACAGTTGCAAACGCTGAAATAACATCGTTTGCGAGCAATTTGCACTCCTCTGAGTTGACTGGGCCGGTTCTTAAAGTCAATGCTCAAGTTTCGGAGATGTGGAAAGAATGGAGTAAGCTTTTTCGGACAAGCAATAAGTGATTACAAGCAATCCAAGTAGTACAAGTAGATTTAATTCTCAAAGCTGAACTGCATTTCTCACAGCACTGAACTTTCTTTCTGTCCGTTGCCAACATGTATCAATACCAATATGTATCATCAAGCTTGTTATCGAATAGACAAGGCACTAGCGAAGGCGGTGGGCTAATATGGGTCGATAGCGAGGGGTCAATTGGCTCAGCGTTCGGTTAGAAGGCAATTCAGCCAATATAATTTTTATAAAATAAAAAGAAACAAGGAATTTCTAACCGTAGTAGTTTTCAGGCCATATTATTGCTGATCCATTATAAAATCGCGAAATAAACATTCATTGAGAATCAATATGAAATTTGAATTATAAATTTGTGTTGACCACATACCTGCGACTAGTCTAGTAGGTGTTCCTTGTATACCATTATTGAAGCCTTTGAATGATGCAAAAATACTTCGTTTCCCTGGAATTCACCTTTGGAATAAACTCGCGAATGCTTGAAAACGGTAAGTAATTGCTACCGCTGCTTTCAGCCGAAATTGCTTGAGTTTTGTCATAGAGGATATCAAAATGAATACGATTTCATGATCTTCCTAAATATAGGGCCATATGTTGCTGTTAAACTTAAGTCAAAAAATGGAAATGGATCTATAGAATAAAGTGGAGGGCTTACGATGATGTTACAACTGCAGACACCACCTCAGGTAGGGAATTACTCACACTTCTACTCTCCTGGAAATTAAGCTACAAAATTGAATAAAATCAGGAAATTGTATGCCCGAACTCAAAGCTACCCACTGGCTTTCCACTCGAATGAGTGGATGGAAAGAAGCAAGTGACTGAGAACCCGGTAAATTTAGCCACTGCTTTTAGGTAAGTGTTCGAATTTTGTCACGAAAGGTAGCAAAATAATCAGGGACTTTGTGTTCTCCTCCACACCGTCAGTTCCTCGTCTCAGTGCGGTGGACATTGCAGTGGAATTAAATGATAGTGATAGCATCAGCATTAATTGGCAGACTGTTCGAAATCGCCTGAATCTGTAAGAAGGGCTCAGCGAGGGTACCGCTAATCTCAACGAGAGATCGAAGAGCTCATTCTAAGCCAACACTTTGCATGGACTTGGGCTGAATGGAGCTCAGGGAGCTCAGTTCTTTTTACGGTGAATGCAATTTCGACCTGCTCGAAAGTGAAGGTATAAAGTACGTGCGATGCCCACCAGCTGAGCGGTTCAACTTCATGCATAATATATTAGGCATCCGTCAAGCATGGCACAGTGATGGCCTACGGTGCTTTCTCGCGGAATTGCATGGTTCCATCCTGACGGAGCGATGACGGACAGGAGCTCTAGGGACATGGTGGTGAATGACGTCTTGCCGTGAACACAGTAGAACATGCCTGAGAATGGATTATGCAGCACTATAACGATCCAAACCGCACATCAACTTGAAAGGTGAGTTACAAGTTTTTCACAGTTCAGTTAAAAAGTGTAGTGTAGTTGAGATGATTCAAGCCCCAACATGTGTTGTCCCGTGATTCAGTGGCTTTTCTTCCTGTCGCTCACCCACTTGGGTTACATGCCAAAGTCATCTTTTTTGACTTTGGGCCAACTCCTAATACAGCAGCTTCTTAGTTGATCAGTAAACGTGGACATTTTGGGAACGCCGATTCTCGTGCTTTCTTCTTACTCCATCGTCTCATTTCTCACCTTTTCTTTCACTTTTCGTTATCATCTGGACAACCCAAAATGATAGTGAACTGTGTTTTTGAATAGTATTCTAGTGGTCATTTTCATATCTTACAATCCATCAGCGCGTGGTTCGGGCTTCATCCACCCTAGAGCTTCGCTTACCCCTGGTACTGGGCAATGACTTTCAAAACTCAAAATTCAAACCCATACTCAAAACTTTCTTCCTTAACTACCATTCATAACTGAATCATATAGTACTACCCCACATACTGCTACTGAGCCCGGTGAAGCGTCTCCAACTCCAGTTTACAGACGGTGAATAATGTCAGTCGCCACTCCTTCCAACCAGTGGAAGGGGCTCCCGAAAAAATGAGATTGGCTTCGATGTAGGGCTAGGAGGGGGGGGGGGGGGGGGGGGGGGGGGAGGGGACTGCACTGTGCTCAGCATCTCCGACACCAAAGGCTAGAGGCAAAGGAGGTTTGTGCGCCCGAAGCGTGAAGATTTGTAATTTTATGTACGCAAACAAAACTCCAGTCAAGAAGATGGAATTTTTATACAAGCCTCTACTTAAACCATAAACGCCTACTACAACACTGCAGGAGTGGGAAGTGAACAAATAAAAAACCTTAGATGACAGAAAAATCCTACTTTCCAGCACTCATTTTTCCAGCCACACGCCTCTCTTTCTGATATCCTAGTATTCATCGAGAAAATCTCCGGTATTCACAGAATTCATATCCATATTAGAATTTTTACAACTCAAACAATACTATGGAGTGAACGTTTTCGCCACGTTTCCGCCACTTCAGTAGTCACTTTCTTCTTCGTCTTCTTCTTCTATTCGATTTGTGTTCACGGACCCCCTTGATTCACTCATCCACCGCTCGAACTTCGAGAAGATTCTAAAAATAAATCTTTGTAATTGCGAAACAGCTCAAAATGCTAGTGTGGATGGGATGAGGACGACGAATTAGGCCAAGAAAAACGCTGAAAGCATTCCAGCTTTAAAATTTGTTTTGGTACATGAATTTCTTTTTGCACAGCTGACTCGGGTCAAAAACATCTCATTTCGTGAAAACCAAAGTGCTACAGATGGTCATCAAAGTGTGCCGAGAATTCCAAATGCCCATTGTCCATAACTTTGTTGACTATAAAAACGCTTTTGACAGTATCTCCAGGGGGGGGGGGGGGGGGGGGGGG
>UZAF01016775.1:49418-65207 GCA_900617895.1 Haemonchus placei
GTGGGCGGGGGGGGGGCGGGGTGAGTCCTCCACCATCGAAGTTGGTAGAATTCGCTGTCGCACGCCACAGACAGTTGTCAGCAGCGAACGGCAGAAGAATATTAATAAAGCTAACAATAATGCCGAAGTCAAAACAGGAGAGAAGTTGGAAATTATTAGTGGAGTTGCAGTGCTAATTAGAAACCCACCACCTGCAAATTCACTTACAATGTTCGTTCTAATTCATTGCTGGAAGCACATTAGACCCCAACACTATAGGGTGTAATATTTGCAATAGGATCCTTATTTAGGCGAAAAACTACGACAAATCGTTCATAAGAACAGCAGACCAGTACAATACTCTAGATCAATTCATTTAAGCGCATGGCACTTTTGAAGAGAGACATTCTTTCTCTTGTGACGATGAAAAGCCAATCATAAGTTTTGGACCCCAACGTGAGTAGATCCTTTCCCCCATAGCATCGTGCGCTTTGCAACCTGCTTGGGAAGTTTCTTTTCTTGACTACATCCCATTCTTATGGAGATGGTTGATCATGGCAAGCTTGCTTTTATATTACGAAAAAGTTTCAGTTCCATGATCCTGCGAAGGAACTCAAGCCATAAAGGATAAAGGATAAAGTTTTTGGCGTTAATCAATCCCGTCTGAGGGATGCGCCCCCGCACTCGACTTCCATTCAGAATCGTAGTGGCGTACTGAGTGCGTATGTGGCCTATACAATGACTTGCGGTGGCCAGCCGATGTACAAGCCAGTGCTTTTATCCTCCCGGACGAGTCTGGTACCAATCCACCGACCCCGGAGGGATGGAAGGCTTGGTTGGCCTAGGCGGGCATCGATCCGAACCCCTGACCGTGCGCGTGATATAGTGCGCCACTTGCCACTACACCACCTCCGCCCTGACTCAAGCCATAGTTAACTTAACTCGATTTCCGGAATTCTTATACATGCAAACTACAGTATATTAAATTGCATGTGAACAAAAAGTTATATAATCCATGGAATCTATTACCATTGACAGCGACAGTAACTTACTTTGAGAATGTGAATTCAAGTCCATGAATAGATCGCTCAAGTTCATGCTGCATTTGAGAGAACAATGCACTCATCATAGCAAGTCCGAAAATAGTAATCGTGTATGGAAGGATGCCACTGAAAAAGAATTTTTTGAAGAAGTATGGTTTCAAGTGTTACAATATCGTTATGATGCGAAAATAATGTAAGGTGTCTTTGGAAGCTTTTTGAATCCAAAACAGGAGTTGTTCCTTCCTCGATTGTTTACATCTTTCTTAACCACTCTCCAACACGCGATATCATGTCTATCCAATTTTTTTTTCAGTGGTGCTGCTTTCATAGTCAACGATTTGACACGCGACCGATCGCGCGACCGGTCCCGGGCCAGATCGTAGACTCTGAAAGCAACCTGTGCCACATAGTATGACTATTTGTCTAGGGCGTTATTTCTTTTACTTATTTTTATTTCGTTTTTCAATTTTATTCATGTTTTTATACAAGCATGCAGCCACAGCGATCTTGGTTG
Organism: Haemonchus placei; assembly: GCA_900617895.1. NCBI lineage: Eukaryota > Metazoa > Nematoda > Chromadorea > Rhabditida > Trichostrongylidae > Haemonchus > Haemonchus placei. The sequence goes on from UZAF01016775.1 coordinate 50,955, forward strand.
CCAGCCTGCGACTCCTGAAATACGAATCTGCCCTCCTGGTCTCTTTGGCAGCAATCATTTCAGAGTTCGGTGATAAAAAATCATAGCGGTTGTTGGAGCGGAGGAACCTCCTTGTTCCACCGCTCCAACATGAGGCTCAAATCTATGCCCCTCCCCTTGCTAGCAATACTATGAAACAGTACCGGAGAATAAATACATCCAGCACATGATTCTCAGAGATATTTTATTGTTCTTCGATGATGTTCGTGCTCGAACGCAGATGTTCAGAGCCAACTGATCTTGGCACCATTACTTATACGCAGTATCGCTGCAAGTTAGTCGAGCTGAACTCACTGAAACTCGCTTTCCATTTCGCCGATCGCAGAGAACTGTAGGAAGATCGAAAAGATAGCGTCAACGAACGGCTGAAACGATACCATTGCCTTGTGGGATTTAAGCACTTGGTAAACCTTTGATGTAGGAATCATGCGTCTATGAGACTATTTTAGAAAAGGTAACTTGAAGGCACAGTTCACGACGAAAGTAGTTTCTGAGGTTTTCTATTGAAACGAACATTGGATCCCAAAATAGGAGTGGGGCCGTTGTCGATTAGAAAAACGGTTTAATTGGGCGTAATAAGGGCTCAAAAAATGTCTCCATTATATAAAGAAGTATGGCGGAAGTGGTGTAGTGACAGTGGGCGCACTATCACAGATGCACGGTCGGGGGTTCGAATCGCAGATTGATATCAGCCCAGGCCAACAAAGTTTTCCACTAATCCGGAGCCGGTTAATTGGTAACAGAATCGTCTGGGAGGATGAAAGTACTGACTTGTACATCGGCTGGCCACCACAAATCATTGTATAGGTCACGTACGCATTCAATACGCAACGACGATTTCAAATGGAAGTCAAATGCGGGGCGCATCCTTTAGAGGGGATTGATTACGGTCCAAAGACCTTATCCTTTACCTTAATGTACAGGAGCATTCGTATTTCAACGAATTAGTATTACTTGCACCATTCGCATTGGAGCACATATGTTTGAAAGTCAAACAGCTGATTCCCCGATCCCTGGCTTATGGTGAAAATGGGAAGCAGTTCTTGTCACTGTAACCAATTCTTCTCACGGTTGCACACCATTGCATTATCGCCTAAATACCCTTTCCGTACCACTTCCGCCATCAAATACTCGAACAGCCCCCGACTTGAACTAGTGCTAGAGCCCTTGTATGCATCTCGCCAATTCCAAAGATTTCTGAGCTTACTTTACCGTCGTCATAATCTCCCATTAATGTCTATCAAAACTTGTCTTAATTCAGAATCAAATACCTCAGAATTAACGTGAACTGTGTCTTGATACATGCTTCAGAAGTCGAAGCAATCAGTGATTCCCAACAATCAACTTACAACGTCATCCGTTCCATCCTCTATGATGTCGTAGATGATGGCGGAAACGAAAATGAAGCTCATGGTAGGTATCATCAAAGCTCTTCCCTGAAAAAAATTGAGTGACTTCGCTCTTCAATCCCCCCTGCTTTACTGCCTAATGTTTTTACTTCACAGTTGTTTGTCATCGCAATGCATACTGACAGATGTCAGAAATTGTTGCCCATGATTCATTACATTTTCGAGACCTCCAATGTACTAAGAAAACTTGAAGAAACATTGAGAACTATTCAACATGAGATACTTAGTGATAGTTGGTAAAATTAATTGGATGTACATGAAAAAGTGGAATCGAAGAAATAAATAATCCAGCATTCGTAGAAAAATCATAAAAATACTTTCTTGGAAATTTTCATATGGTGGAACCTTTACAGTTGATATCGAGCGGTAAACAACTTCCAAATATTTGTTTTTCATATATTCAACCTTTTTATAGTGCTCCTCCAAGTTTCAGACCCTAAGATTTAGGTCTGTATGCATAGCCACAAAGGGACTCGGCACTCTGATTCAAGAATTGAATAAAATAGAAGCCTAGTTGGTAATCAGCGTGAAGGACATTCATGGAAAAAACCGAGCTAAAAGAGCAGAGTTTTCTTTCATTGTTTTTGCATATTACGAAAATTTTTCGAAACAGTTCGGTATGCTCATGAAATTTGAAGTGTCGAAATTTTCGTTGTATGACCCACTATTTTCTTGTGAAGGTTATCAATCAAACTTACATTTTCTGGGCATCTGACGAGATGCTTTCGTCACTGAGCCATTTTTTTCACAATAAAAACACTCAAGCCAATTACGACATCAGTAGTCAAGTTTCACTGGTTGTTTATCAAGATAATATATATAAGAACGGATGCATATTTACCTCCCATATGGATGTGAACATTCGCCCACATTGTGATACAAGTAGTAAGCACAGCGGCACACCTGGAACATTTGACCAAATCGTCAACCTCAAACCTGTGCACGAAGAATTATGAGAAAAATCTTCCCCAAACAGGTGAATTACTTTGTAGATGTTGGCACCGGTACTACTTTCATGGAAAACTTTTCATTTACCAATTAAGTTTTCGCAGAAATGACAAGTTCAGTGAGAATCAAACCTTTATAGTGGCCAAGAATTGAGCTGTAGCCCTATTTAGTGCTTTTATCCACCCAATTAGATCTGACATTAACAATGTGCCATGGGTAAGGAAAGTTTGGCTAGGCAGGTAGCCTCGAAGGGGGAATTTATACCTCTAACTAGATAAAGACGGTTACTTAGATAACAAAGCTTACCTATAAGTGTGTATAAAATCGCAAAAGCCTTTCCAACAGTAGTGAAACCTCCAATGTTCATTGGACCTGCAATAAATAATGTGCTGAAAGGGTTCATATCGACCGGGATCTTCTAATAAAACTCTTGTAAGTATGGGAGAGAAAAAAGGTTGAGGCTACAGTCAGTCTACCGATGGTGGTCACCAGTGAGAATGATTTTCGTAGTGAACCCATAAGAGAGCGATCGTCAGACTCATCACGATAACCCAAGTAATTGAGAAGAGCCTGAAGACTACAAATTCAGTTGAAATAAGTAGCCACTACGTTATTGCCTCACTTACTTTCTCGTAAATTTCGAGTTTTTGATTGGCCATTTCTGCCCAGTCCGCTTCTGGCTTCGAAATGGTCTCAGCCCATAAAACGTTCAGTAATTCGGTTCGTTTTGTGTCCAATTTCACCATCCCAGCAACATCCGCCTGAAACCAGACAGTGCCACATTTTTGGTTCTGTTCAAGAATTGAACAAAAATAAAATTAAAGAAAGTTAAATTGAAATGGTTCATCAATGGTTTGTCATCCATTCATGTGAACTGCCTTCTACTTGCCTTCTACTAGAACCCTATTCAAACAAATACATCCGAAATTTATTAAAGGATAATTACTCTCACAAATATCTCGATGAGTCGATTATTTACGTTCTTGTACTTTATTACTACTTAGGTTACTACTTGAGGTACTCGGCCTACTCAGCTTCAATGGCTGCAATAAAAACGAATTTGAATTGGTGAAGTTATCCCCTGCTAGCAATTGCAGAGGAATTCTGAGTTTACGCTTTCTGTAAATGGTCTCATTTCCACTTGGCACAGAAAGACCTTGGGAATTGAAGGGTTGTGGTTTCAGGAGCATATTTTCTGTAGTATTCAACAACTCTTTCGGTTACAGAAAACAGAATTGCGCAGCCAGCCACCCTTGATTTTTCAACTTCAAAGCTCTGATAAAGGTGAACAGGCCAAAATTTAGCTTAACGGACGATAGAGTTTGAAGTATCAGGAAGGCCAAAGCTAGCAAACATGCACACACTGTCTGCCATCTGTTTCGCTCATGTGGTTATAGTGATCGACATGAAATTACCCAGGTAGTCAATCTATGTGATAGAGAATGATCCAGTTCGGAGGGCTAGGTAGACTACTTGGAAATTACATGAACACTTCCTATCAAGAACCGCCACAATTTTTTAAAGTCTTAGGCTGAATATTTGCACAGTCGGTGCACAAAACAACAAAATACCGTCTACAGAAATTCAGCATACCGTACCCGTCTTTGTCCGACCACGGATAGTAAAGAAAGTGTGAGCGTGCCGATGAGAAGCCAGAAGCATAGGCATATTCCGAAGAATAGTGAACGTCTAAGGGCTAGTTGAAAACGTGGAGGTAAATCACCGGCCGACATCCTGCTCTGCTCACAATGAAATCGATCGATTCGAAGGGTTCAGCTTAGTGTCGGCTGTGTTCCACCTCCTCCTGCCTGCTCTCCCCTCATTACAACGTCGCGTAAAACCCAAAACACAACATAATCACATACGCACAATGTTCTTTGCAAATCATTTTTTTTCATTTTGACTACTCTGAAAGACCTGAAGATCGATTAATTTCTCGATGATCCCTTTGGAGATATCACTGGAGTCGAAAAGAACGTCTGGATTTGTTACCCTCACTATATCGCTGAGACACCTTTTCGAATGATGGCATCTGCAAGAGCTTAGAAAGAGTATCGGGAAGATCGGGTGTGATGCAGGAGGAACGAAACTGCCGCGTCGCGGCAAAAGGGGCGCCGCGCGAGAAGGAATGTAGCAGAATGCAGCAGCAAGTAAGAAGTACAGGAAGAAAAGAACTAACATCGGAATCATGCCAAAAGTAATAATGGCCATCGACTGAGTTGTATGAAGAACGCTGGAACCGTAATAACGAGGCAAATGGTCTGCGACTGCCGCGCGCGCGGCGAATCGATTGCACAAAACCGTTCCTGCTGCCCGTCTCCCGGGAAGTCCTCAGTCATGGTCGGTGTCAAGTAGCGGCTCACTCATAACAAGTCTTGCTACCAGTTTTTACCGAAGTAGCAGTGTGGAATACCTTTCGAAAACTGAATTTGTTGATGGGAATGTGATAAACATCAGCGTTTGTAACGATGGTGACTTGAACTTTTATCAGGCTTCAGCTTAACATGAAAATACTCTGATACTCAAAGTGAGTTGTTCATTATTAGAATGACGGTTCTAGTGACCAGAACTTCCAGGTCCTAAGTCACAGCAGCCTTAAGCTTACAATGGACATACTGTAGCAACCTTCCAAAAACAGTAACCCAAACTTATCCTTGTTACTACTACTCAATTCAGGTCTAACGATGAACCTGACCGACTACCAAGTGTGTGGCGCAGTCTTCCTATCGTTTCCTTATTCTGAGAGATCACGATATTACCCTACATCGAAGGCACTACAAAAATGCTTTCGAAAGTCCTAATTTCCCATAACTGTGAGTAAATGTCTTCTAAAACGACCCGACCTTGGAAGGTACATGCTCGTTTTTGCACTTGTTTTCTGAAATACTCTCTTGGCGGAAAGAGCTGTGTGTGCGCGCAAAACAGTGAAATTTCATAGAAACAAGTGGAATCAAAAAAGCATGAGTTACAGTTTGCTAAATGGCTTGTTTAGGGCGTAATAAGGGCCCCGAAATCGACCTAGCCAAAGTACACACCCCAAAGTGGGCGAGATTTCACGCGTTGCAGAACTTGCAGAGGTTGCACCATACCACCGGAAAGCGCACGGAGCAGCGGGGGACGGAACACAAGTGCGTGCGAAGATGCATTCGGCAGATTGCGCGGCGAAGATCGTGGCGATTTAAACGACTTTAGCGCCTATCATTGGGGCCCGAATTTGAAGAAGAATAGATTGGTAGGATCTACTGATCTACTCTACTAATCTACTCTACCCTACCCTACCAATCTGCCCTACTTAAAATTTGGGCCCCAATGATAGGCGCTAAAGTCACCATGGATCTCGCCGCACAATTTGCTGCGCGCATCCTCGGACGTACGTATGTACCCATACCCGGCGCAGGCGGGCAGCTTACTATAGCCAGTTGTACCCACCGGCCCTGCATTTCAACAACTCGTCCACATGTCGCTTTCGTGCAACCGGTGTCGTCACATTCTCGTCCAATCCTTAATTTCACGGCTTTTTTGAACCCTTGTGTTTCTCTGAATATCTAGCTTTTCGCGTTTTCTCCGGCAATTTTGCACTATTCTGAAATATAACCTTTATTATTCATCCAGAACTAGAGACCCCAAAATCATCGTCAACTGTGCCTTTAACTTCACTGAATGGGCTGAATGGGGACAAATCAAACTATACAACAATACAAAACAAGGAACACACCATTAGTGTTGACATATTTCTGCCGCTTTTCCTTCACCGAAATGATAGCACTCACGCAGGGTGAGCTGCTCTTCGACTTTATCCAACCAATAAATCCAATAATCCAATTTAAACAACGTCCATGGTCCATTTCCCAAACCAACACAATCATGGTTGATGAAGCTGATGATCTATCGACCTTAACTTCAGAACATCCCATCTCTATCGGGATATACCAAGGCTCTGCTATTCCCAAACACTTCTTTGTTTTCATGGATGCCATTAGGCGAGATTCTGAGAGGTTAGCTTCATAGACTTTCTTCATGCCGACGACGTAATGCTCGTGACGTGCGAAGACATGATTAATCTACAGCAATAAGTACAAGTTTCATCCGATCTCTAACATTGTTCGGATCCCGGTTAAGTAATGTGGAAGATCCAGTGCATGGCTCGAAGTCAAGTGAACAAGGCGCTTTTAAGATTTACGACACGGGGCTTCTGCATACATCTATCTTCAAGTATCTTGAGTCAGCAATCGCGTCTGACGGCACTCGCTCTCTAAAATGAATTCACGTATGAGTGCGACCGTACGACCAGTCGCGAATAGTTCTGGCCCGTGACCAGTAAAACGAAAGCGCTCCTCTGAGTAGTGGAAACGGAAATACTTCGCTGGGCGGCTGCAGTCCTTCTAACCATATTCGCAGCTAAGCAATAACGGAGCGTTTCGGAGTAGCTCCTATTGCAGGTGATATACGCGAAGCTCCACCTCGGTGGTACGACTGTGTCCTAACGAGGACAGAAACATTGCTTATAAGACCGGCTTCACTCCCTTCTTGTCCGGGGACGGCCTTGGGAACTTCCAAAACGAGGTTTTCTTAATATCTTGCACGAGGACTTCGAAGAAGAAGGCTTTCGTCCCTACCTCATTAAATCGGAAAAAGTGACTCCGATATATCAGAAAAGCAGATTTCGTCCCCTAGTCGGAAAAGGCCGAAGAAGAGTAAGGAAAATGGTAGATGTTGCAGAATATGTTCTTCAATGGTCAGTAGAGCTAAAAATCACAACAAGCCAAGTAAACAAAACGGATTTTTGAGCAACAATCAGCCTGGATCGTTCAGCCTGACTATGACCAGACTCGTAGTGCAAAGTTTAGCTCATCTCTGACGTTATCACGGAGTAAGGAGTCAATGAAAACGGTATGGGCTGCTATAAATATTTGCTCAAGATTATGCAGAAAACTTAATCTCAAATCTCACAGTTTTCCATGAAGAGCAATATTTACCTCTTAAAGCCACAGTTCACGATAATGCTGAGGTACACGTTTTTAATCGGAAAGCGGAAGTATAGATTGGAAATAATTCATAAGTAGTGAAGGAAACGAGAGAATTCGCCGATTTTGAGAAAAATATGGCTCCTCAAAAGTAAGGAAAATAGAGGTTGGATGAGATTGCCATGACGGAAGTAACAAGGAAGGGGTATTCGGACGAGATTTCAGTTATTGCAATTGCACAAAGAGCTGACTACATCAAGCGAGAACTGTCTGAACTCTCACTCACCGTCGTTATGGGTATGACAAGTTGTTTGAACTTCCTACATGGGTTCCCTTGTGATCAGTGCAGCTTCTACAATGCCGGTGAAACCCGTCCGAAGATACACACTGGCCAATCTTTGAGCCTTTATAGCTCCACAACTACTCCGTTTTCCAGCCTAATAGTACCAGATGTGGTACACACGGGGCCTCAATTCATCCTGTGGGCGAATTTCAGAAACCATTTTTATCGTGAACTACACCTTTAACCAAACAAAAAAGGAAAAGATTTTGACTTAATCGGTCGCCTTCTAGGGTGCACCCACTACATGCGCTCCTGTATGTGGTAGCATATTTAAAGGACTGATCTGCAATCAGACAGAACCGGTGCAAAAACAGGATAGACATGCTTTTAGATTTCTTTCTAAAGATAGGGCTTACCTGCTCAATTTATGTACATATTTGGAGCATAATCCATGGACGTTTTTCGAGACAAGATGCTTGTACCCATTTGCTTGGACTCCTGGAAGCTATGCCAAGCTGAAAATAGTGAAGAGGTCAATCTTTCCTGAGCGTCCTGCCACTGCTCCCCTTAACTGAGATAACTGATTCCGCTCGAAATGATGAATTGAAATGTACAATGTTCTACTTCGATCGTAATGAACCTTGTGTATAGCATTGTTCGACATGCTTTTCCCTCTGCACTCACCCAAACTCTCCCCCTAATGTCCACTGAAGTCCCGCACACTTGAAGGGAGAGATATTTGAGGGTGGCGATGATGTTTCTTGAAAGTCTGCTTAAATCGGTGCACAACCAAAACCGGGAAAAACGACGAATGGAAAGAGGGGAATGGGCGTGTCATGGGCGTGGCTCATTCCATTCTTGAGTGAATCCATTTGCCGGCAAAGTTATTGAAGAGCCACCCCATGCCACATAGATGATGATTTTCAGCCAAAGATACGTAGGTTGCTACTTTTCTAAGAGCAATCAACCAATGCGAGTTGGATTGTTTTATTCTTTGTTGGCGAGGATGATTCAATTCTCATTGTTTATGAATGCCTTCCTCATAACTCGATGCATCTTCATCGGTGCAATTGTCGGAGAAGCAACGATATGGGTCCGATGTGGCTGAACTCACCTAAAAAGTAGCAAAACAACAGCGTATGACGGAAGTGGAGGCAGGCTGACGGGTATTGAGCGAATGACGACAGACGCTGACGGGCAATGGCGTCAGCGTCGACGTATATCCGACAACAATATGACTTATGGTGCATTCACCAACAAAGAGTTTATGCGAAAGAAACAAAACAGACCATGCATTCCGAAGAATAAGCGGTAAATTAACGTAAGTCATGCATTGCGACGGATATCGATTGTCGCTGACGCCGTCGCTCGTCAGTCGTCGTCGCGGGTCGCCCGTGACCCTAGACCCATATCTAAACTGGCAATGAGTAGGAGCGCTATCACTTTTTGTTTTCATACTTCGTGGTGGCCGATGGGCATGCTGTTCTCAACGTTATAAACATCACCTGCTCTCAATATTATAAATGGTTGATGATCAATAACAGATGTCACAACAAGAGGTTTTCATATGTTGGATCCCATGATGCCAACTTATCTATGGATTTTTCCAGGAAGATCATCAACTACACAACGTTAGGGGGCTTTCAAGGTCTGTTTTCACAAAAATTGACCTACGCTTTGTAAAATTTACTTACTGTATTCGCGCAGCAGTACTGATTTTTCTACTCATTTTTACTGACTTTAAAAGACACGGATGGTATTGAACAGCACGAGCACCAGGTCAGCCTGCTCCATAGCTCCTCAACAAGTTCCTCTTCAATGTCTGGAAAGTTATATCGAGAATATTCCAGCCGTAAATGGGCATAGGACGACTTTTCACAGACCCACCTATTACCCGCTTTTATGGCAATAAGTGATTCCGCTTGAGAAGGCAGAATATTTTCGGAGGCAGTTTATAAATCAACTAGTTCTTTGCATCCTTTGTAAGAACGGAGATCCTGCTCGGACAGGGCATATGTCACTGTTCGAGGCAAGTGGTGCTAGGACGTAGCAATGTCAGAATTACACGGCTAGTCAGTGATTCCAAGTAGTCATTGACTTATACTGGACTTTGATTACTATAACATCATGCTAGGAGAAATTACTTTGTCGGGTCCCTGGGTATACTAGTGTCCTTCTCCTTTGACATCACTCTCGAGACATCCCGGTAGGGTAATGGCCATTTTGCCTTTGAAACTGACCACGAACTAGATATAGTTGATTTTGCAAATTGCGAAGCCCTGTTTTGGATCCGTTAATTCTTGGTTTCATCGTTGATGCAATGCAGAGTTGAGCTCGCTACAAAGTTTTTGGAATCACTGGATTGTTGTAATGAATACACTTTTCATCACCAGCTTTGACAGGATCAAAACACTTCAGTTTTTACCTTGTGAGCAGCTGTCCGGAACTGAAATGTCCCCTTTCCATGTCTATAGACCTCATATCATATAGGGGGCTCTAGTTTTATGATTTGAAATATCCTCACAGTTCAGACAGAACAAAATTCCTATCGAATCACGAAGGATCAAAAATTTCATGAGTTCATTGCAGTCCTAAATGTCTCCGTTCTTCGTTTGCTCAACACATTCCTTGGTGTCTGAACTTGTGCCCTTCAATAAAAACTGTCGATGTGTATAAACCCAAGCCTTACACAGCAATCGATGATGTCCGAGGCTTTGCTTTCGAGGAAATCAGAAAAGTGGGTCTTTTAGTAAACTCAGTAATGCCACTGCCAAAGTTAACAAGTTTGGAGTCTGCAAAAAGAAACTCTGTGCATTACCATGGTTGCAATATTTACCGTGGTACCTGTACGTCCGACATAATACAGGGTGCGCCATAAATATTGTAACAAAATAGTTTGGCTACAGAAAGAGCAATTCATATTGATTCATAGTGAATTTATGTGAACTATTTACTATGCATCACATTTACAAAACCAACACACGGTCATCTGATATAATCGTCTTCTGTACTAATTATAGCTCGAAGACACTTCGGCTATTCATTGACGGTGGCACGCAGAGTTTCTTGAAAAACACTAGCCCGAACTTTTTTCAATGATTTCTGAGGAGCAGCAGTAAAGGTACGTTATGAAGCACAGGCTTTCCTCTCAACTGCGGACTATATCCAGCGACCCATCACACTGTGGTCCGGGAAATTCGTAAAAGGATTGGAAGATGGGATATTCGCGACCATTTCTTCAACACCAGTCTTGGTCTTTTCCCATTCGTGAGCAAGTGCGTCGCAGTTTTCAAATCGTACCCATGAAAAATCTTAGAGTCCCATCTACTTCCTTTCAAAAAACCCCTTCTTAATGAGGTTTGGAATAAATTTTGTACTTTTCTCGGCCAAAATTTGCGATATCGCCCTGATGGTATAGATTCTTGTCCAAACTATCATGAAAAAAGAAAAATGGCTTTGCGAAGCGATCCGACTCTTTTCATGTTGCAATAAGGAGCGATCTCGGAAAGGGACACACCAAATGCGCGCAAAGACGGAACGGTTGGTGGATGTATGCAAGGCTCTCCCGTTTGTCGGAATCTGAGGAGTTGAAAGTACGAAAGTAGATATGTGGGCTAAGGTATATCATAAACATAACGGGAGGTGCAGATTTGGAGAAACCCTCCAAACAAGGAAATTACGGAAAGTTGTTACTATATTTATGGCGCACCCTATACATTACTGGCGATATCTTCGTTGTGGACCCTTCGGAACAAATTGAAGGCAAACTTGTATGTCTGCTTTCACTCACTGAATGATCGAATGTTCCAGAAACAGGCTTGAAGCGCAATGTATCACCGAGAAAAAACTGGGAAACACTCTCATCAATAATCTGAACTTCTGGTTTGCTAATTTGAATGGGACCTCTTATTTACTTCTCGTCCTGCATTCCGAGCAAGATCCTTCAAGGAAATAAATGACTGTTGTTTCAATCTCACTGCGTGGGCTTCGAAGTGGTGCCAGAACGCTTTGCGCCCCTACATGTAGGGAGTTATCAAAGGGGTCACCAAGAACGAGCCTATTACAAAGGGAAAAACCTAGTTTAGGGGGAGGGGGTCAAATTATGAGGTAGGACTGAACCTTTGGCTTCCGATTCATTCATGACCGCGAGCTCATTTTTGCATGGCAGTCTGCACTCCTTACAGATTACAGTTTTGCTCGAGTCTAACCAAAACTACCCCGCCTCCTGAACCCCAGCATCCTACTTGTATAGTCCTAACAATAAGTGTGTCTGCCTGTGGGTTTGCATGTGTGCATGTATGTGTTTGAGTTTTGTCCGACAGGAAAACCATAGCTGCTGTCCCATTAGGCCTAGAGCATCCAAATTTGAAAGAGTTTCGATCGGCAGCACTGGATCCCGTTCACAGGAGACAGGGTTTGCGTGAAATTCTTTAAGCGAAATTCGTGACCCTGTTAACGTGGACATAGAGCGTTCAAATTTGGTAGGAGTACAGAAGACAGGGTGCAATATCTATGGTGAGTGGCAGAACAAGACATCACCCATAGGGGGCGGGGCGTAAGCGAATAAATGCTAATGTGGATCTAGAGCGCTCAAATTGGGTAGGAAAATGGGAACTAGTGACTTCGTGAGGGTGGCAACCAGACTCCAGCTATTGGGGGCGGTACCTACGCGAGATAAATGTGTTAGCGGAAATTCATAACTCCTTCTTCCGTGGAGTGGAGCGTCCAAATTTGGTACAGACGAGTACAGACGCCATTATGGGGACCATGATGTTATGTGGCAGGATTGAACCCCGGCCTCAAGGGGCGGGGCGTGCGTAAGATGGGCGTAATCACAATGAATTTGTACAGTCAAGTTGAAAGAGAAGTGGTATAGATCAATTCAGTTAAACACACATGAGTTGAGCAGAATACATTATGGACGAGGCGCTCACCAAGTGTGTCGGGTGTGTGTGCGTGGATTTCGCCGGAATTTACACCCGTGTTTTACTGTACCAAAGCGTCAAAATTCGTGGACATGGACCCTAATCTTCGATTGTTGGCAGGGTTCGTAACTGCGAGTTCCCCTCTGCACTTGCGTGAATCGGGAAACTCCAAGTATTGTTCAGACCACAGCGCGGTCGGATGATGCTGAGTGCATGTTTAGCTGCCTTTGTGCAAGCCGGTATTTCCACAAATTCTGATTCAGCCACCATTCATTCAGCCTGCTCGATAATCGGTGTTATAAGCATGGTATCTTCGACAAAACTAAGGTGATATGACTGCCTACCATTGAACTTCACTCCCGTATCTTCTAGTGGATCTTTCAATGTGACGGGTAGTTTTAGGGCCAACCAGAAACATTCTGGCCGCTTGAGATGCCGAATAATAGACAAGGTCTACTTCGAGTCGATGAACTCGAAGGTACAGTTCACGATAATTTTGGAGATCTAGCTTTGGAGGAATAACGGAAGTGATATTTCAAAAGTGGTGAAGAAAACTTGAAAATGGGCGTATTCAAGAAATATAAGGCTATAATAATAAATTAATAGTAAATTAAATAATAATATTTAGGAAAAATAAGGCTTTTAAAAAAAGAAGTAAAATTAGGGGTAGGACGAGAACGTGACGACAAAAGCTGCATGGAAGGGGTGTAATGAGCTGTTGTTCAAGTATGTGTACCATTGCTTCCAGCTGGCTACAGTGCCTGCGTGTAACGTGTGGGCCCCGGTGTGAATGGGGACACTATTATAGCCTCTACAATGCTATGAGAAGCCCGCCTTTGGGTGTATACGCCGGATTCTTGAGCCGTAATTGACTCATCACAACTAAGGCGGGTTATTACAACTAAAGCCCTGAATTCATCTGTGCCCCCTGAGCAACCGCTACCCAAATCGGGCCGAAGAACACAGCAGACAGGCCCCTTGGCGCACTTTTTCCCATCGCGCCACCCATTCGACGCGGTTTGCGAGCTGTGTAACTCGTCCAGCGATTGGGCAACCCACTTTCCATTCAGCTCAATTGATGAGCCGCTACTATTAGGCGCCTCATTGTGGATCTGCTTGTATTCTGCCTATCAGTGTGGCGTCATTGACCGGGCTTCTAACAGCTAGATGGTTAGAGGGTTGCTCGACCAACTGGACGAGTTGTCCAGTCCGCAAACCGCATCGAATTAGCGGCGCGATGGCAGGGGTCGCGCCAAACGACATACACCACAGCAGACATATATAACGACAATAGGTTAAGGTGATCTAGAGGAAGTTAGCGACTCTATTTAGTGTGTTAGATTTCTGGCAGAAATCATTCAATATCAGGAATTTTTAAAAAAAGATTTATAAGTTTATTGGCACGAATGAAACGGTAGTGTTTAAAAGATCTCATCATCTCTAAAGCGTGACTCTGAATTCACCGCCTACAAAGACATTACAAAAAATTCGGCCTGTAGAGGCATAAATCACATGAAATCACGGAAGAATCAACTGGTAAATAGTCCGCAATGAATAACCTAAATAAATATCAACAAATAAAGTAAATTGACCTGTATGAAATAGAAATAAGTATGAAACCTGCTGACAATTACTAGATTCGCCATGTACGGCTATCTCTAAACCTCGGCATAGAGCAATCGTTG